>JAJEJO010046344.1:0-13180 GCA_020662805.1 Glaucomys volans | reverse complement strand
GGCTGCCATAGTGGAGAGTTCAAGCCAGCCAACCCCTTGCTCTCTCCCCGAACTTCCCCCAACATCAGCCTCCCCTCCACTCCCCCTCCCAGGACGTAGTGGATTTTCTTCGCCAGCTTGTGGAGAGTGATCCCCAGGGCCTGCACCGGATCCATGTGGATGGGAGCAGCAGGCAGTTGCAGCAGTGGCACCATGGTGGGGAGTGCAGGGCCTGGACCTGGGATCAAGGCTGGAACCCTGGGGTGGGCTAGCCCTCAGGTGTGCCCCTCTCTCATGTTCCTCTTTCTTTCTCTTTCTCCCTGCTAACAGATTACCCTTTGGACAGTTTCTATGATGAAGGAAACACGACTGAACAGAGTGTCAGGGGCAAGGGGGCTGAGAGACTGGGCACCTACTGTGGTCTCCAAAAGGCCTTCCTGTACCCTCCACAAGGGGCTGAGCCCTGTTCTCAAAACCCCTCTGCCTCTGCATCCTCCCCCAGTGTCTCAGATAGCCTGCTTCAGGTGACCCTGCCCCAGAAACTCCAGGTGACAGAAGAGGTGAGACTGTCACGAAGGGGCTTCATGGTCTTCCAGGGTTCTTTCAGTCCATATATTTCCACCCCTGTATCCTGCCACAGTTTGTACCTTCCAAGACCCTACCACAGCTTGCCTCCCTTTCACATTCTCTTTCATTCTCCCCGTTTTTTTCTCTTTTCTTGTCACTTGCCCTTCCTCCTCCAGGAAGCCAACCGCTTGGCTGAGGAGCTGGTGGCTGAGGAGGAGCGCATGAAACAAAAAGCAGAGAAGAAACGTCGCAAGAAGAAGGTGGCTGCAGGGTGGAAGAAGGGAGCCCAGAGGGAAGTAAGGAAGGGAAGTAAGCAAACTTTGAGAAAAGGAAGGAGTTTAAGATGTCCTGCAATGGATTCCTTCACCAGGTAGACCCAAGGGACCCAGGGATTGGAGGCCATCTGGTATAGTGATTTGAATGGCACAGTACAGCCCTGGTGGAATCTACCTTCTCCTTACTGTGAAGCCTCTCGCTAGTGACTTTTCTGTCTTCTTTTCACCTATAAAGTGAGGATAATAATAATACCTCATAGAGTTGCAAAGATTAAATGAGATAGTGTATGCAAGCTTAGTCTAATATGTGACATACAGTAAATGCTCTAAGTACATCATCATCATTGTAATCATTATCACAGCGTCAAAAGGAACGGAAGCGACAGGAGCGGTTGGGACAGGATGGCAGGGAGTCCAAGGTGAGTTCTACAGGCAAGTACACAAAGCAACAAGGGCCAGGAAGGTGGGGGATGAGAAGGCAGGAGAGCCAAAATGATCCCAACTCTGTACCTGCCTACCTTCCATCCAGGCCAAGGCTACCTCAGATGGGGATGAGAGCCCCCCAGCCAGCCCCGGGAAACCAGCTCAAGGACAGTGTGGTGAGGAAGAGGTGAGGGCCCCTTCCTTCCCTTCTTGACCTCTGCTTCTCTACTCCAGGATTTACTGCATCCCCACCCTGTCCTTAACTTTCCTTTTAAAAATTTAAAAATTTATTTTTAAGAATATTTTATTTTTAATGGACACATACTAATTGTATATATTTATGGGGTACAGTGACATTTAAATACAGGTATATGACATATAATGATCAGATAGATCAACAAAATTAGCATATCTTTTGCCTCAGACATTTATCATGTCTTTGTGTTGGGGACAGTCAAAATCCTCTCTGCTAGCTATTTTGAAATATTCTATTAATCATCTATAGCACCTACTATACTATAGAGCATTAGAAGTTATTCCTCCTATCCAACTGCACCCTATACCTGTTAACCATCTTCTTTCCATCCTCTCTCCTGAACACCCTTCACAGTCTCTAATAACCATTGTTGTATTTTCTACTTCTATGATATCAACTCTTTAGCTTCCACATGTAAGTGTGAACATGTATTATTTGTCTTTTTTTGTGCCCCTAACTTTTCCTTTTGCCCACAGGACCCACTGGATCTATCTAGCACTTTTGTGTCTCTGGCTTTGCGCAAGGTTGGGGATTGGGCCCCCAGTGCTCACCAAGAGAAGGGAGTGAGCCAGGAGCTCCACATCATGGGCCATGGCCCCCAGGAGGAGATGGGCCAAGAGGAAGGAAACCCTCCAAGAGAGGAGAGGCCCAGACAGAGTTGTAAAGCCCAGGTGAGGTGGAGTGGGGAACCAAAAGGTTCTGGAAAGGCACGAGATCTCAGGGTTGAAGGGACTGAACATTAGGAGTTCTCTGGCCTTAGGGTTAAGAGACCTGGAGTCAGCCTTCATCACTGTTACCCTATACCTGGGTAGGAAAATAGGACTGATACTTTCATTTCTTGCTGATAACAGTATAACTGAATAGAGGAGGAAGATTTAGGGAGACTGAGGCCTCAAGGCCAGCTTAACTTTGCTTCCCATTCCCTAGGCATCTACAGGACTGCTGGCAGCTGCCTTACAGCAGAGCCAGGAATTAGCAAGTAAGATCCTTTCTCTCTCTCTTCTTACCCCACCCTCCTGTGGTTTTACCATTGGAAGATTCCCACTTTCTCTCCTTCCCAGAGTTGGGTACCAGCTTTGCTCAAAATGGTTTCTACCATGAGGCTGTGGTCCTTTTCACCCAGGCCTTGAAGCTCAATCCACGGGACCACAGGTAGGTAGGAGCTTGGCCCACTGTAAGGCATCAGGGTAAGGCAGGGTATTGAGAACCTGGACCTTTGTCCATTTTTTCTGTTTATCAGGTTATTCGGAAATCGCTCCTTCTGCCATGAGCGGCTGGGTCAGCCAGTGTGGGCCCTGGCTGATGCCCAGGTGGCCCTTACCCTGCGGCCTGGCTGGCCTCGGGGCCTCTTCCGCCTGGGCAAGGCCCTGATGGGACTACAGGTAATAGAACTGAGACTGGGAATAGAGGAGAGACTTGGGTGAGATGAGGTAGGGAATAGGTTTATATTGACCTTTTCTGGATAAGCTCCTGGTTGTGGTACTAGGAGGTGGGAGCAGTTTGAGGACAGAATCAATTTTAAGTTCCTTGGACCCCCAACACCTAAACTTTTCCTTTTCTAATCCCTCTGGGACCAAAGCGCTTTGGGGAAGCTGCTGCTGTGTTCCAGGAGACTCTGAGAGGTGGTTCTCAATTGGATGCAGCCCAGGAGCTCCGCTCTTGCCTTCTCCAGCTTGCTGTGGTAAGAGAACTAGGCTGAACTTTCAGGCTGAGAGGGGACCAGGTGTAACTGGCTGGGACTACAACACCAAGCAGTGCTACCTCCCACCTCAGATGGGCAAGGGGGCATAGGATGGGTAGGATCATATTCCTCTTTCTCTCCTTTCTCAGCAGGATCATCAGCAAGGAAGAATTTGTGTGCCACCTGGATTGACCAGGGTTCCCCAGGGATTTACCCATTCTGAGCCAGGAGCCTCAGGCCTACTCTCCCTCAGTCACCCTCGAAGTACTGCTCCAAGAACCCCTATTCTGTCTCCACCTTTACATTGTCCTCCATACCACCTGAGCCGCTCCAACTGGCCCTTTCCTCAGACTCAGAGTAGAAGACCCCACTCTCTCCATCCCCAGGACCCTTCAAAGAGCTGGGACATCCTGGGATTTTGGTCCCAGCATCTACCTCAGGCTAGATGAAAGAAGACATGTCCCTCATATGGCAAGGCCAAGTGTACATCCCACAGGAATGGGGGACACTGTGGGGACAATTCATGTTTTGAGACCCTGTACTCGAAATCTATAGTTGAGGACACCCCTGGCAGTCGTTATTGAGGACCTTCTGATGAGAGAAGGGAGTCCCACATCTACTGAAATGACCTTTCTTTGGTTTTTAAGCATATAGTTTCTTGTGGGGGCAGTAGGAAAAACAAAATCCACCAACACTCAAGACAGGAACTGTACCGAAGTTCAGGTCTTTAGACTATATCAGAGTCAGTAAGAACACATCATTCGCTAGCTCAGGAATGGGGTCAGAGTGATGAATAAGGTTTGAGTTATCACACTTCAGCCTGATGGCACTCACCTCTTCCTTACCCCAGTTCTTGCCCCATCTTCTTTAGCTGTAGTCCCCGTTTGCTTCAGTCCCTTGTGCCATTTCCTGTCGACATTGTTGTGCACACTATGACTTCTCCTTTGTCTGAAGTCTGGAAGATTCTTCAGGGTTTGTATTCGAAATATCCATGTCTGCTTTCTGGAGCTATTGGGGCCCACATATCTCCACACTCTCTACTGCCAGCTCTCTTGCTACATGGTGCCCATGCTGCTGCTACCTTTGATTTTTCCATCCCAGTACTGGGCATTGCAATTAGCCTTTTTCCAGTGAGTTTTCCCACCTAAAGTCACTGCCTCAAAGATGGCTATAATTCTCTACTTCCTGTGTAAGAAACATGATCTCCTTTTGGCTTCTCTAAGATCCTGGCAGCTTCCTTTGGTTGGTTCCTTACGGCCCTACCTAGGACACTTAGCTCATTTAGTTAGGGTTATAAAGGGGGGCACTTTTAGCTCTCTGGTCCAAATGTCTTCCCCAGAGGAACCATTCATGAGGATGAATGATTCTTGCTGCTCTAATACAATTTATTAGAGATAAATAAGAGATAGGAAGTATTGAAATATCACTTTTATATAGGACTTTCCTAAAATTTTTTGTTCGTGATTTAAGCCCCTTAAATACTATGTAGCAGGATGAAGTCTACCATTACACTCTGGGTCACTTTGGGCAAATCTCTCAATATTTAAGCCTCAGTTCCCTCATCTGTAAAATGGGTAATCCCTACCTCACAGAGCTGCTGTGAGAATTAAAAAAGAGAATAAGAAAATACCACAAAATGCCTAGTACATAGAAGGTACTAAATAAACTATTTTTGCCTATAACTATCCTATATATTTGTGATTTCTACAGTGGAAAGGGAAGAGTAAGAGTGAGTCACTGCCTAAATTCTTAAAATCTAGAGTTCCTAGGACTCTGGGTCTCTCAATGTGGTCTTTGGACCAGAAGCATCAGTATCATCCAGGAACATATGGCAAATACAAATCCACAGGCCACATGCCAGGTCTTCCAAATCAAACTGGAAACCATAGGAGTGGGGCCCAGTAATTTGTGATTCAATATGCTTGCCAGAGGATTGTGATGCATACTGTTCTAGGGCTTAGAGGGCAGATATTCATCCAGATGCCATTTTGGTGGGACAGGTTTGTTATACAGGGTTTGAGTGTAAGAGGTGGCAGCACTGGTATTGCTCAAATTTAAGAAACCTTATTTGCCCTGGGATTCCTTGGCTTTTTCCCCGGAGAGTTGGCAGGTGGGGGGAAGTAGTTTTTATTGTTTAAGGGGTAATTATATTGCAGTGATGCCTTAAGAAGTCTATTGCAACTTAGTGAGGCCCTAAGCAACTCAGTGAGACCCTGTCTCTAAATAAAATACAAAATGTGGCTGGGGATGTGGCTCAGTGGCGAAGTGCTCCTGAGTTCAATTCCCAGTACAAAAAAAAAAAAAAAAATAGAAGTCTATCCATCTAGCTGTCCTGGTTTTGATTGGGGAGGGAGATCTAAGTGCTTCTGGGGCTACTAGCCTCTCACAGAATGGCCACCCATCACTTCTGTGTGGTATTTTAGCCTTTAGACTGGGCTAGCTTCTTGTTATTGTTTGCAAATGTTTCCTCCCCGTTCTCTTAGCCTTTTAAAGACTAATTTTTAGGCCAAGCCACAAGACCCCTGACACCACTGTGCCCTATATGTACCACTCCTGATTGATAGGGTTCTGATCCAGCAGCCTAAGTTCCAAGTCCTCAGGGCTGGAAAGTAGATAACCAACGATGCTGGTTTCCCTGGAGTTTCACGACTGGGAAAGTGCTGGGCAAACCAAGAAGGGTTGGTCACAGCCTACAAAGTTCCCAGAGGGACAGTCTTTAGAAGGTGATGAAAGGAATAAGGGAGGAAGGGGGACCAGTGGGTATGTGTGTTGGGTGTATATTAAAGGGACAGCACAGCTGCACAGAATGTTTCTTAGCAATATACCAGTGGTCATTGTTTCTGTCCATGATGCCATCCCCCACCCCAGTTGTCCAGGTTTGTAAGGTTTTCACTGATTCCTACAGACCTTGGTCACCAGGGCAATCGTACTGATTCCTTCTGTGACCATCTCCTCCTCCTAGCCCACAAATCTAGATTTTCTTTCTTCTTACCTTCTGCAGTGGCCAGAGATACACTGCTTTCCTCTGGTCTCTGCCAGCCTCTGGGTCATTATGGACATAGGATATTACCCTATTCTAAGCATTGCTCTCAAATCTTTCTCTAAAACCTCCCGGGACCAAGCTCTATGGTACAATGCCTAAATTTCCAACTTTAGCCCTTCCTGCTCTCCTGTTTTGGTAATTTCTTTGCTTCTTTCTGTTAGACCCTGTCCCCTTTACAGGGACAGTAGCTGTAGTTGCTAAAGCATGTGCTCCTGAGTCAGACAAGCACAAAAGTTAGCCCCACCTGATCATTTACAAACTGCATCACCTGGCCAAGCTTCTTTAGGCTTCTGTATTCAGTCTCCTTATCCTTAAAACAAAACAAAACTCTCTGTTCCCTGGGTCATTGTGAGGATTGATCCACACAAAGCACTTGGAATGGTTCAATGAGGGATAGTTACTTCTGAAAATGCCAGGTCTTCTCCTGCTTTCCAGCCCATTTACCCTTACTGGAAAAACTAATTGGCTCTCCACCTGCAACTGAGGCCCCGGCTAACTTCCCTTGAGCACTGGAAGCATCTGGGCAGACAGGAGCATCTGAGGAGGTCAGGAGGACTGAGGAAAAGAGGAGAAGCTGGAAAGAGACTAAGCATAGTCTCGGAGAAGGCAGGAGGCCTACAGCTAATGGAGTTGTTCCCCTCCCTTCCCCCATCACCCTGCAGGAGGGTAATTAATCACCAACAGAATAGATGAATGTCAAAAATGTCAGTGTTGGAGCTAGACTGGGATCCCTATCCTGCAAACTGGCTACTCCAAGTTCTGCCTGGGGGCCAGACCTTCCTACCTTCCTGGGACTTGGTGATGCTAAGAATATTTCTGGCACAGGAGCCCGACAGAGATCCTAGAAGTGAGGGTATGCCCTCTCTCCAGACACCCATCACTTTTGCATAGCATGGGGTTCTTAATGCTCAAGGGAGAAAGATCAGAAACCCATTAACGGGGTGGGGGGGGGGGCAAGCACTTGCCAGCCTAGAGTTTAGTATGGAGGTCTCCCAAGTTTTCCTCTGCTGAACAGAGAGGCCTCCTAGGGTCCTGCCACCAAAAGCAGCCTGTAGGAGCATGGAGGGGGTGTGGTGGCCCATGCCACAGCCAGAGTCCTACCCACTTTCTTCTTCCCACCCAGTGTCTCCTATGCAGAATAACAAGCACCAGCTCTGAAATCCAAATCCTGACCTCGGGGTTCTTCCTTTGTGAAATTGGTCCTAATCACATACCTACCTGATACAGGTGCCACCAGGACTAAAGGAAACATGTTTCAAGCGTTCTGCACGGTGCCCGCACTATATTTCCCCAATAACCAGCAGATTTTGCTGTTATTGGCTCTGGGCATCTGGATTGAGGCGCCTTGCAGAAGAGCCTCGACTTTATTCTCAACAATGGGAAAGATGGGCGTCTGGATTGTGGGTCAGACAGGCCCGGATGGACCTCCTCCCTCCACCCAGGAACCGAACAGGACAAAGAGCGCGGAAGGGAGGAGTCCAGGGCTCCAGAGTCCAGGGCTGTCCGCGGGTTTGCCTTCAATCATCCACCTGTATCTCTTCATCTGATAGGTGGGACCCGGAGTTAGGCCCAAGGGGGCTGGGGCTGGAGTTGGGACCAGGGCTTTGAGAATCGTGAGGCAGCGCCAGGCTGCACAAGACTCCGGGGGACAATGCACGTAGCGAGGCCACGTCCGCGCGCATCTCCTCCACATCGCGCTTGAGCTTGGCACGGCGGTTCTGAAACCAAGTAACAACCTGTGCGTTGGCCAGGCCGAGTCGCGCAGCCAGTCCGTCGCGCTCTGAAGGTGCCAAGTACTTCTGGAAGACGAACCGCCGCTCCAGCTCCAGCACCTGCTGCGCAGTGAAGGCTGTCCGAGACTTGCGTCGTCTGCGGCCGGCAGGGCCCGGGCCCAGCGCGTCTTGAGCGGCCCTGCCTGCAGGGATAGGGCGGGGATCAGTCTCAGGCCGGCGAGAATCAGGTTGTAGCCTTGGAGGAAAAGCTGGGGGTGAGGTCAGTCCAGTAGGATAGGAGAGAGAGACGGAGGGAGCCAGGAAGGAGGATGGGGACTAGAACCAATGTACCTTACCAAATAGCGCGGAGGTCAGGTTGAGGTGGGGGTGGGGAGCAAAGCGCAGCCCGCCACTGGAGTTACCAGAGGCCAAAGACTGAGGGCTTGCTGAGGAGGAAGGGGATTGGAAGGAGGGTGGGACAGACCAGAGAAATTCGGTACAGAGTCAGGCCGTCTGAAGTAAAACCTTTGAGGCCTTTTGTAGCCCCAGGTTGAGCGGACCAGCAGATTAGGGATGGCACCAGAGGTAGGTCAGAGTAGGGGTGCGCGACCTGGGCTGATAAAGGTAACAGAACCTAGATCGTGCCTTCCTTAGACTCCTGAGTCGTGTAGATCACTCAGCTTAACACTTACTTCCTCGGTGATACCAGCGTCCTTTCTGTGAGCCCAAAATATAGATAACGGTAGTACAGCGAGAGAGGAAAGTCGGAGTGCGGTGTCCCACCCCCAACGCTACGCCAAAGAACTTTGGATCTTTGCGCCCCCTCATAAAGATAGTGACTTGGAGCAAAAATTGGTCGTCTGGAAAGACCCACGTCTCGTCTATCGGCGCTTTCTGCATTGCCCAAGCCCTAGCTCACTAGTTTACAGCCTGCGACTGGAGCCTTTTGTCTCCTACTCTCGGCCTTTCTCTGTCGAGATTACCCCGCCTACTGCGAACCGACCAACGGGTCGCTCAATTCTGGACAGCCAGGCCGTTTGCCGCAGAGCCTGGAGCTTCCTGGAGCAGCCACAAAGTCGGGGGGACAAATGGAGGAGAGGTGGGAGCCAGGGATTCGAATCCTGGCGCACGGACTGAGGGCAGGCGCGGATTAGGGTGACCCGACCGGCGTGAGACGAAGGTTTGAAACCAAGAACCAGGAAAAGAGAAATGGAGAGACCGCCAAATTAGAGCCCACAATCTTGCCCTCGTTATACCTTCAGAGGGCTGCGCAGCGCGCCCGTCAAGTCCGCGGAAAGTTTTACTGGTCAGCTCCTCCAGGGCGCACAGCGGCGACGTCGGATCCGGGCAGGATTCTGGAAGCTGTGGCGCAGAGGGTGCTCGGGGGACCATGCGAGGGCCTAGAATGTCTGCGATGCTGAAGGGTATTCGGGGCTGGCGTTCGGAGTTCATGGCCCGCTGGGAAGTGGCGGTCCCGCCACCCGCTGCGCTTGGCTCCGCAGTCACCAGGGCCCCAGCACTGGCTCCCAATCCGGGCCCCCTGAATCGGACCCGCCCCCGGCGCTAGGCCGAAGCCCCAGGTGCCCCTCCTTCTGCGCCCCCACCCCCTCTCCCCAGGGCCGCAGCTGGTCTGGAGCGGGTAGATGTCCTGGCAGCCTTATATCTACCGGGCGGTGAGGCGCGGAAAGTAGACAGAAGAGCCCGCTAGGCTAGGGCCGCCGTAGAACTCTGCGTTGTAGGGCGCAGTCGCGTGTGCACTAAAACTGGGCCTAGTCCCCTAGACTTTGTATGCTGCCGACTCCTCGCCTAGCCGCCGCTCTGGCTCATAAACTCGTGAGCGATAAAATTGCTTTCCAGGGCCCCAACAGTTGGGAATTTGAAAAGTTCCACGGACGAGGATCTGGGCTGATCCTACAAGGATCCCTGATCTCAGCTAGAACCTCAGTCTTTCTAACCTGGCCCCCTCATCGCCACCAACCCCGGTAAACGCTCTTAAAATGATCTTGGAGGCTGAAAGTGATTAGTGCGGCACAAGGGGTCAGGGAAGCCAGGCTTGGGAGAATCAGGCAGAACGACTGCAATAGTGGGGATGTCACAAGGAGACAAGGACAGGTGAGTGGACCCTACCATGGAGACCCAGACTAAGTCAAACACTTGGAAAAGTTGGGGGAGTCTGGAGCCTCTGGAAAGATTTGCCAACTCCTGCCTTCAGCTGGTGCTACTCAGGAGGGGTCTTTGCCAGTGAGTACTGGTCCCCATCAAGGGCCTCCTTCTTTCTTTATTAGTCTATCAGCGGATCTTTGTCATTTTATTAAATTTCTATGGTTCAGATGTGTTTTCCCCAGCCTGCAGAGGCTCAGAAACAGCCCAGGTGAATAAATGGGGGCGCTGACCAGGATGGAGTTCCTCCCCCGCCCCCCATGGAAGACTGATTTGAAGGGCAGACTTCATGTACCCACCAGGTGGTGAGAGAGACACCCCAGCCAACCCAGGCACAAATTCTGAGGCCTAGTTTATTCATTCCTGTTTTTTCAGTGTCCTGTTTCCCTTCTCTTCCACATTCAGTCTGGTCCTGGGCTCATACCAGGACAAGCCACCACCCTCTTTCATAGAAAGGCAGCTAAGGGACAGCATGGTCCCAGTCCCAGAAGTGAAGTCTTGGCAAGGCTTGGGTTTCTTCCCTCTATCCCATCTCAAATACTTGGAGGCTTCATAGTCCAAAGACAGAGAACATGCTGATCTGCTGCCAGAGCATCCAGAAACTAATGTTCTAGGGGTGTGTGTGTGTGCGCGTGTGCATGCGCGCACAAGTTTTCTTGGGCAGTACCATGAAGAACCAAATACATCTCTCCTGGACTGTTCATTATGTCACCTTCCCTGCAGACCTCTGAATCTTCTATCAGTTTACAATGTCCCTCTGTCTACCTGTTTATTCCTTGGGGCAAGTAGAGCCTGCCTTTGGGGCTTAGCCATATAGGGCTTAGGGGATCCTTAGAACCTGGGCCAAGGACTCCTCAACAAGAATGGGAAGGCACCTTGATACTGGTTTTTTTCATAAAGGGCTCCCTCCAACAACACTTCCAGTCCCCAGACACCCAGTCCTTTTACATAGTTCCCTCATGGATGCCTGGCCTGAGCAACACACTTGAAGCCTGATGGGACACTGCTGGGTCAGAAAGCAGAGCTAGGCCACAGTGGAAAGCTGAGCTGCCTCAGGACCTTGTTAATTGCTTATTAATGGTGGGGGTCAGGGGAGGGAGGATACTTCTGCTTCAGGCCTCAGCTCTCAGCACCATCCTTGTGGTTTCATTTAATCTGCAATTAAAGTGGATCCCAAAAGGCAGGGGGAACTGATCTGCTGCATCCCAGGCATGTCACCAAGCAGACATTGCAACCTTCACTCATGCATCTACTGTATGGCTTTTATATCCATTTCTACCTCTGCTCTCAATTACTTCTGTGTGTCTGTGAGGAGTGTAGGGCTCTCCTGATAGGCTTCTGCCTCCTCCCATCCATCTCTTCCACCTACCTTCTCTCCACTGCAGCAGAGCTCAGGTAATGGAATTGAATGGTCCCCAGACACAAGTTTGGGGGAGGAGAGGGAAGTGGAGACTAGTAAAAGGAGGATGCCTGGGACAGCAGAGGCCCAGCTGAGGTCAGTCGGGGACTAGTCCAGACTATCCTGGGGCCACAGAAGGGGGCTTTTTCCCAGTGAAGTGTCTGGAACACAAGCTGGAGCGAAACTGGATCCGCTGAGGGGGGTAGGAGGAGGGTGAGTGATTAATGAGGGAGATTAAGAGATTAAACCTTAGTTCTGGGTTTGAGGGGGCACTCCACTGTCTCAGGGACTTCCCCCCACCCCAGCTGCACTGAAGCTCCCTAGTTCTGAGTCATTTCGCTGGTCTTCCAACCTTACCTCCCACTACAGTGTGAACTCTTCCTGCCATAGGTCCTTCCACAGAGAGCCACCAACTGTTTCTTCACTGAAGCCTGGCGGGTCCCAGAGTTTTCCTTCCTAGGCATTCTCAATCTCTCACATTTCCCACCTCCTCATATTCCCCTCATTGTCGCTTTAGACATTTCAGGGTCTGGTGCTCCCTCTTGTAGAGATCCTCACAATCTGACCTTTATTCCTTTGGGAAGGCAGTTTATCACCATTTAAGAACACTTTCAAACACCTCTCTTCACCCATTTTCAGATTTCCCATTCTCACTCCCCAGCCTCACCGGCACCCTCACCTCTCACCCAAAGGTTCCTCCACTAAGTCCAGTCGAAGCTTGATACTCTCCCCCGCTTTATTGAAAGGTCTGCTAATGAAGGACCTTTAGTCTCAGGATTGCCCGCACTGCACATTTATCTGAATTGAGTTTATAGCAGGGTTTGAGAACACCCAAAATAAACTCATTGGGGCTGTGAAACAGGAAAAACTCTCTCAGAAATGTGCTTGCCCACCTCCTCTACCGTTAGGGAAAATTCTTAAATCCGAGTGAGAGGCAGGGATATTTTAGGAAGGAATATTCAGGCAAGGAGCCTGGGGAGAGTTATCGCACCGTCTCGCACACTTCTGGGATATTCTCTTTAAGAAAAAATTACTGCGGAGTCAACCGATCAGACTTAAATTTTGGTTTCGTTACTTGTGGGGCGGGGGCCCCGTTCGCTGGTTGGTAAAGAACACTGCACGCGTCCACCGCCATCCCAAGGGTGTGCGGCTACGATGAGAGGAGTGGCTGCATATTCGAACCCTCTTTCCCTCATTGTTCTAGGGAAGTCCTTTTCCCCTTCCTCTCCCTCCCCTCAATCCCTGAGGGAGACCGGCCAGGCCAGGAGAAGGACTGTGCCAAAGGGGGTTTCCGTTCCTCGGGTAGAAAGTGAGCAGCGGAAATAGCAGCTGCGAGAAAGGTAGGCAGGGGCAAGGGCGGGTTTGGCCCTGCAGGCGAGGACTGACGCCTCCTTTCCACAGGACAGGGAAACCCAGGGCGGTGCCACGGCTGCATCTCTTTTTGAACTTTAAAGATCGCTGCGCTCCAGTGCTTTGAGTTACGAAGCCCAAGAGAACAGTAGAAGTGATTCGCCAACCCCGGCACAGATCCAGACCCAAGCGATCCCGGCGTCAGAGTGAGAAGGGGAAATGGATCCACAGGCAGGGGGCGAGCTGCGCAGAGCCTGCAGGTGGTCAGCATCAGCTACTAAGGGAGAAGCGCCGCAGCTGCCGCCACCACTACGCTGACAGACAAAACCAAGGCT
>JAJEJO010046340.1:1854-15591 GCA_020662805.1 Glaucomys volans | reverse complement strand
CTCAACAACTCAGCAAGTTCCTAAGCAACTCATTGAGACCCTGTCTCTAACTAAAATACAATAAGGGCTGAGGATGTTTCTCAGCAGTTAAGTGCTCCTAGATCCTATCCCTGGTACAAAAAAAATCATGGAAACAGAAGCCATGCAGTTTGCCACAGTATTGGGTTAGGGTTGAAGTGGGGTGCTGCTCTTCAATACATATGCAATTTCAACTATGTAAGATAAATAACCTCTAGATGTTTCCTAAACAATTCTTTTCTCATAATTTACAATAATGTAATGTGCCCTTACAAACTTTTTTGAGTAAAAATAGACTACTGCGTGTTCTTAATTGTGTGCAAGGAAGGGAGGGAAAGAGGAGTGGAGAGAGAAAGAGAGAGAAGCCCCATGGTGTTCCTCCTACACAGTCAGGATCCTGCTTAAAGTGGCTCTGTCCTTGTTTGAATACCCTGCTACTGCTACCATGAATTTTTATTGATTGTATCTTTGTTCTTATGTTTCATATGTGAATTTAAAGACAACGGACCACATGCATGAACACAGCACATACATGGAACCACATTTATACTGTATCTGGCCATATTATGCATATTATGGAGTTTTAATTTCCATCAGCACAGAAGATGAGTCAGCCAAAAAATGTTGGAATTGAGAGGGACTAGGGTCCCTAGTGTGTCCTATCTACAAATAAACACACACAGTGACGGAGCTGAAGCCCAGGAAGGCCACACTCTGGGGTCCAGTGAGAACTAGATTCAAGTGCAGAAAGAAGGCAGCACATTCTTCACAAAACCAAGGACCCCTGTCTTCTCCTTTGTCATTCATGTAACTGTGTTAGCCTACCTCTCCAGCTGAGCATGTGAAGGGAAAGGGAAACCAGGGCAATCTATAATCAGGTTCCTTTCAGTTCTTTCCAACTCACTAACAAATCAATAGTAGAAATTGTGAGGAGTCAGTAAACTGCAGTTTAAACTACTCCATTGGTTTTGTGCATCATTTTCACTGCTCTGGTATGAATTAACTCACCATGGGTGTGGAAAGTATAAAATATGCCTTCTTGCAATTTTCCATTTAGAATTGACAATGCAAAATTAAAAATGTTAAATGTCTTACTAATAATTTCAAATGATGATTTTCCTGTAATGAGAAGTTCAATAAAGGAAAGTAAAATGCACCATGAGATGTGAAGAGATCACAGAAGAAAGAAATTGACTTCTATTTCATGATGTTACTGGCAATGGTAAACTGCTTTTTTGAACAAGGACTCTGTTTTGATGTTGCATGGGGACTAACAATTACACAGCTGGCCCTAATAAATGCCAGTAAAAAAGAGTCTATTTCCCTGGAGAAATGGCTGATTTTAGGAAACAGTAAGGTAAATACAAAATGAACTTGAATATAGAAGGAAGAAGAGAACCAGTTAACAAGAAAGAAGAAGAGAAAGAGAAGGAGGAAGAAGAGGAGGTAGAAGAGGAGGAAGAGGAAGAGGAAGAAGGAGGAGGAGGAGGAGGAGGAGGAGAGGAAAGTTTTCCAAATGTTGATGTCTGACAAATGACCTAGGAACTAGGGTAAAAGATATTCAAAGAGCCAAAGCTGCAAGAATAGGAGCTGGAAAATCAAAAGCATTAACACTGAAATAACAAAGAGCAACAAAGGAACATGTGTTCACGGTCTTAAATAAATATATTACTACATAGATAATAAGTGATGAGAACAGACAAATCTTTATTACAGGAAAGCTGAAAAAAATGCAGATGTACAGCATCCCCTCCTGCAAGAGGAGCTTACTATGCTTCTCCTTTTAGGGTGGGCAGGTTCAGTGACTTGGAACAGAAGTAACTTCCCAAAAGATGAACCTGACAATAACTACTTTGACCATGTATGAATGGTAGCTCCTGAAGGACTTCAGTCACCATCAGGTGCCCATCATGCTGTGACAAGAAGTCACTTAATCTCTGCTAGTCCTTCCAAAATCATTTAATCAACACAAATTATTTTTGCATGAAAGTCACACACACACACACACACACACACACACACACAGAAATACCACCAAACACTATGTAAGGCACATCCTACAAAACGTGTGTCCAATATTTGCCATTATGTTGGAGATCATGATAAATAAGAAAAGAAGGGAAATTGTTCTCTTCAAAGATGACAGAAAATGATCATTTTAACAAGCAGGAAGTAAAGCATAAGATAAGAATATAAACTTCCTACCCCAGTGTTGAAGGTCTATCCCTTAGTGATTGGAGAATGATTAGTTCTACATGTTTTTTAATTAACACATATTAATCATACATATCAATGAGATGAAACATGACATTTCTGAATGCATGGTACTCAGTGATCTTATCTAATTTCCCAGCTTCCTCTCTTTCCCATGCCCTTCCCCAGGACCCTTCCCAGTCTCCAGTAATCACTATTGTGTTTCCAGATTTGAAAAACAATCAACTGTAGTGTATACCTAGTGAATATAGTAATAGAACAGAGATTTCTGCAGCCACAAACAAGAGAAAAGTGCACTTTCAGGAATGACTTCCTCCCCACATCTCAGGGACAACCAATGTCATTGTGTCATTTCATCTCAGTATCTGAAATCAGAAAAATGATCTCTAGCTGTTGCCTTCACTATGTCAACTTCTGTTCTTACATAGATCACCCAGTTGGTTCCACTTCCCACCATGTGATGGCAGTGGTGCCACTGAGAGCATCAGAAAACTTTATGGCATCAAATCTAATGGTCCCTCCTTGGTCACCATTAGTTCACTTCCAAGTCGTCTTCAGTACAAGAGACCCTGCCTTTCTTTTAAAAATCATCTCTTCCCAGAAATCCATGTTATTCAATTACCCTGATTTTCCATCTCCCTAACTGAATGCCCTCACTGTCTCTCTCCTTCACAGACTTCTCCTCTCCATCTCTCAATATAGTTGTGTCCCTGGCTTAGATTAAGGCTCCTAGGGCCTCTCTGTCTTCACTCTCATGCTACTTCACCCTCACTCTCACAGCAGTCAATATCCCCACATCCCCCTTCCTCAAAATTTCCATCCACTCCCTGCCCTCTCCTCTCATCTTAAGACTTGACCACGTGGATATCAGGTAGACATCACAAACATCACAAAAGACTTCCTCAAAACCAGTGATCTATGTTCTGCCTCATGTGGTTATTTCTGCCCCATCCAGGATTGTGTGACAATAATCCCCCACATTGGTCAAGCCAAAAATTTAGCAATTGTCATTGGACCCTTACCCACACCCCATCCATCACCAATCTCTGATTATTCCAGAGACAAAATTATAAGTAAACAAAAAATGTGTGTACATACATACACAAAATTATAAACATAATTATATGTAAACTAAAATACATAATAAATCAGGTTTAACGACTTTTACTCTTCTGTTACTAAGTTATACAATCATGCTATATAATATATATTCTATCGATACACATGACCACCATAGCAAGTTCAGCTAAATGGCCACAAATCCTCCTATCACAGGGACTTAAAAGGGTGCTTTTTCTAAAAAGTTAGCACTGATTCTTCACTAGGCCTAAATATAGGAAAAACAAGAGAGATAGCACTTGGCATACTATGAATATGTATATTCTTTTTTTTAGCTTATAACAAACAGAACCCAGCAAAAAGAATGAATTGCCTCCAAGATTAGCAAGGTCTCCTGAAGTATCCCAAGAACAACACTTGTAGGAAGAGGCATGACTATATTCATATAATTATTCCTCATGTCTGAATAAATTGTGAGAAAAAATATACATATTTGTTATTCATATATTTATCATCTTGTCCAGGATGACAGTGAACACTCTCTTGGTAGTGAGTGTAATAACACTCCCCTTCATAGCTGGAGAATAATTCCATTAATAAAATTAATTAAGAGTTTTATGAAAAAAAAATACAGGCCACTTGCAAAACCAGTACTGAAAATCTTTCTAATTTTGAAAACGTCCATTAACCAAGTCAGCGGATAGATAAGCAGATACTGGTGGATACTATAAAAACTCTTAAGTAGAGTTTGGCCACCATCTAGTGTCTATTAAGGAGATAGAACGTTTTACAAGGGAAAAACCCCCATCAGGCAGAGAAGTGTGTACTGGTGGGGTGAGACTTGTGTTCTTGAAATAGAGGAATGGAGAGATGCAACTGGAGACATAGGCCAGGCGAGAGCTAGCTCCTGAAGGAAGCCTCTACCTTGCAGGCAAGAAAGAACTTGGGGCAGCTAAGCGACATGATGAGGGGTATGTTTTAGATTAACTGAGAAGGAGAAGCATTGTCATGGATCATAACATGAGATCAGAGGCCTAAAGAGGTCAGTGAAGTAAGCATTCAAGATAGGCAGTCAGTGTAGATAGGTAATGAGGTCCTTTCATAAAAGTGGAGGTGTTTAAATGGGACGTTTAAGTCCTTCTCTGGGCTACTGAAATGTCAATACCGAGAGATTCAAGATGGTGGACTAGAGGGAGACTGTGTTCCTTGTAGCTCCGTAACTCAGGATTTAAACAGAGGGAATTCTGTTTCTCCATGAAGCTGTCTTTCCTCTCATTGATCCCTTGTGTTTCCATATCTGTCCACCTCGATCCCCCACAGTGTACCAGTGTAGCGACTACATTTGAGTGCAGATTGCTCACTGACCACCAGCTATCATCCTTCACTTGCCTGTTTGCCTGCCTCTGGCCTGCCTATCGCCTGCCTTTGACCTACCCATCACCCACCAACTGAGGTTAATCTGCCAATCGTCCACCAGTAGCCTGCAGAACCTGCAGACGGTCAGTGGATCGCCAGCTGCCTGTTGTTGCCTGGAAGTTCACCCTTACAGTACCAGCAGGCATGGTTACACGTGGCTGCCACCATTTTGTGAAAAAAAAAAAAGCCAGGAGCTGCGAGACCGCCTGCCCAACTGACAGCACCCCACCTCCAGGACCCCAGGTTGACTGACACCATACCACCTCCAGGGGCCCAGCCTGCCCAACTGCACCCAACACAGACTCAACGCCCATGCCCTGTGCTGCATCTCCCCACTTGCCAACACGTTTGGAAGCCAGTGCAGCAATCTTGGATTATCCATGAAGGGGAAACTGTCATTAGGTGGGGAAAATCCCATCCTGAGATACCTACTGGAGACTGGAAACTCTTCATCAGGTACCTCTCATGCCTCAGGCTACTAAAGACTGGGAGGTTTGAATAGTATATGATTGTTATAGTGTAGGTTTTGTTCTCCTTTGTGAAAGCTTTTAAATTTTTATTTCTTTACTTTTCTTGCTCTCTACTTTCCTTCTGATTACCTGTTTCCTCATGGGCTTTTTCTCACTTTTCTCATGTGATCAACCAACTTCTTTTGACTAAACTTTCACTCTTCCTATGATCTAGAATTTCTTCATACTCTTTCTTACACTGTTAAGAGTTACATCCTACTCTCCCCATTCTCTTTGTCTGCTATTAGAGAATGCAGCCCTCATTGCAAATATGTTTGTTATACTGTAGATAATAACTGAACTCATCCTCTCTGTTTATTATGACAATATTGTAACAATGTTGTAATTAAAAGACTACTGTAACAATAGCCTTTATAGTGGCTATTTGGTTTACAGATGCATATTGTCTGAACTGGGTGTTGCTAATATTGATGACCCCCCTTAAAAAAGAGGTTTCAGAGAACTATATGGTCACTACAAGCCTATAGGGCAGAAACTATAATACCCTAGATCTGCATTGCTAGAGGGGAAGAAATATGAACAGCATGAAGAAACAAGGGCGGTAAGTGTTCCAAACAAACCAAGATTCTACACTAATAGAATCCAATGACAGCATTGTAGAAGAAATGCCAGAAAAGGAGTTCAGAATACACATGATTAAAATGATTAGAGAAGCAAATGATGAGTTAAGAGAGCAAATGCAGGCAATGATTGACCATTCCAATAAGCAGCTGAAAGAGCAACTACAGGAAACAAAAGATCAACTCAACAAAGAGAGAGATTTTGAAAAAGAACCAAGCAGAAGTCCTTGAAATGAAGGAAACAATAAACCAAATTAAAAACTCAATAGACAGCATCACCAACAGACTAGATCACTTGGAAGACAGAACTTCCAACAATGAAGACAAAATATTGAATCTTGAAAATAAAGTTGCCCAAACAGAGAAGATGGTAAGAAATTATGAAATGTCAATACCCCCAGAGCACTTCCCGTACTCTTACCTACATAGCTTTCTCTTGCTCCACCTGGTGCTAAGGTAACCTTACCAGGAATTGCCCCTCCCTGCAAGGAATAGTAAAAGTTGCTAATTCCTGCCTCCTGGGCATTTTCTGCCTGGATTAATACCTTAGCCCTTCCAGTCCACCTGCTTCTCAGCTTTTGGTCATGACACCTGCATTTTGGGGGCCTACACGGGAAGGAGAGTGATAAGGGGGAAGGGACAGAAGAACATAAAAAACCTAAAATTTATAAAAGCAGCAAGATGCTCTCACTTCTTGGGACACCAGGACATCAGCTATGGCCCACTTCATCCTTCTGGAAGAAGTCTATGCTACTATTATTCAAATAAAACTTGCTTTTGACACTTTCCTCAGTGAGCTCCTCTAATGTCCAAACTTCAACATTTGAGGAAGCAGAACTGCTCACAGACAACTGGGGTTTCATTAATGCTTCATGCAATTTAAGTGCCTGATTCTTGGGCCACCCAAGTGGAGCAGGAGCCCTCACAAGAATGGAAGCAGAGATTCCTTGCAGTTTTGTTCCCACTTGTGTCCTCTATGCCTAGAACAGAGCTTCATGCACATTAGTTAAATTTTAATATACAAAAGTGGTATATTTCCATAAGTAAAACTAAATGATAAATCAAAATGCAGATCCACTAGTCACTGATTCTAAACTGTCTTTGAGAGAATCATGAAACTGGTGCTTGGCCTCACACCAGCCTGAGAGGCAGGCATTGCTCCTTGTCCTGCTTTAGAGATGCAGTGAGTCTCCCAATGTTGCCCCTGGCAAGGGTCATGGTCACCTCCCCACTCTATGCTTGTCTTACTGCCTAGGCACCTGGAAGCCCCGCACCATGGGTGAGTGAGGTGGAGTGTGGCATCTGAACTAAGTTCCAGTGAGTGACAGCCATGTCACATGCTCATCTTCACTGGACCTCCAGGTTACACCATGTACACAACAGACACAAGAAGTCTCTGAGCATGCCCCAGACCATTTGTGGTCCCCCAAAACAAAGTCTCTATGGAGACTTTCTCCAGGACCCCTCCCAGAAACCCCATGGACCTCAACACACCTGCATACATGGAAAGTCACAGCATCCAGTGAGAGGGAGGAACTAAGGAACGATTCACCATGGTGTCTTCTTTCCTCCATTGCCTTATTGTAAAAGTGAGAAAGTGAAGCTCCAACAGAAAAGACTCTGAACTCACATGTGGGGTAGATGAAGACCAAGGGCCCTGCTTTCCCATTTGGCCCACAGCGATGTACAAAATGATTTCCAAAGCATATGTGCATTTCTGGGCTCCCTGGTCACCCTTTGCCTGTGGCAAGTGCACACCTCATTCCGTGTGCTCACCTGCTGGGCTGGTGGTTCCCAGACTGAGCTCATCTGAGGAGCCCTGAATTGGGTGCTTCTCCCACTTGCTTCCTTGAGGCCCTTCCCTGCCCACTGCAACTGGGGATTGGCCTTCAGAGCTTCAATTAGTTTGGTCTGCCATCTCCTATCATTTGCTGGGCTCCACTGGGCAACACAATATTCCACAGAACTCTCGCTGCCCACCACTTCAGCTCCAGTCAACTTCCTATCTTAGGCCCTACCCAACATTTGCGATCCCCTTGGCTCTGCTCTATGGCACAACATCCACATCACCCACTTCCTCCACTGTATTCTGGCCACATGGCTCCTCATCTTCTGGCCTAACATACATTCCATCTAACACACATTTGCCCTCTAGCTCTGAAAACTTTTGTGGTCTTACCTGGCCCAATTCCACCCACATCTAATAGCATCCCAAATGGCTCTGCTCTTCTTGATCAACCTGGCTCTTCAATCTTACTAGTAAACCTGCCACTTCAAATCTCCTTGAGAATTCCAATTGAAAGGGAAAAAGGGGGTCTTGCAATGTTGCCCAGTGGTCCCAGACACTGCTTAGTCTGAGGGATGACTGAATTTGGGATAGGGTCATGTTGGGAACCAAATCAGTAATGGATGACCTTGAGCAACTCTGCTCACCTCTCAGTTACCCTCACCATTTAAATGTGCAGATGATGATAATACTTTATTACCATAAAGGTGAGCATGTTCTGATTACCATCGGTATGTCAGGCAGAGTATGCCAGCAGAGCAGATATGGGTGAGCAAATAGCAAGGTCCCTGCCCTGTTGCAGAGGAGCCAATCCCAGATTCAAGGTGTGTGTGTTTTGCCAGGATCTTCCCTTAGCTTTTCTCTAGCTTTGTGGCATTCACCTTCTCTTAGCCTTCCAGCACAGGATGGGCAGAGATCTTTGGCAAAAAAGTTTCATCTGTGCTCTCCTCACCAGACAGTCCACAACTTCTCAGAATGATGCAGGATAGGTGTCTGACCATGGCCTTCTTAAGGTGGGGTCGCAGCAGTAGAGCCTCTATAGTGACCTCTGTGTCATGACTGTTCATTCTCACAGGCTAACTCAATGCAGGGGGAATAGGACAGCCCTGGGGCTGCAAGACACAGGGACAAACTTGGGTGCTCTAAATAAAAGTATTGTGTTACAGAACACTGGATAGGTCACAGGAACCAGAAGGCAAAGTTTAATAAAAAGGATGAGCTGGGATGTGCCAGGTGACCTCAGAGTCCAAAACCCCTCCACAGTTCTCCGTGGTGCTGCTGCTTCATGACCCCACTTTAAAGATTTCTGTTCTTCCTTTATCTCAGCTTCTGAATTTCCAAGAAAGGGTCTGATGGGCTGGGTGTAGATACCAGGAAATACGTTACTTTCAGCTAGTTATTGAAGGATGATTAGAAGCTTGCTAAAGGGCAAAGGGAAGGATATTCTAGGTAAGAACAACATGTAAGTTCCTACAGAGGAATCAGGGGCCTCTTAAAATCACTCAGCCACACTATGCCAGGGGCTCTCCTCATCATGTCATTCAATGACCAAATCCCTTAAAAAATAGTGCTAACATTCTGGAAAACTAATGACATTTTATTATAAAAATGCTAAAGGCTCTTATAAAGAATTCAAAGTGTACAGGAAAAGACTGGAAATCTGGGAAGGGGACAGAAACCAAAACAAAACCAGGTGCCCAGAAGCCAGAATTATCATTAGGTGACATCATTACAGATGTGTTTCAAGTCACATAGATGGGAGGAATGGAAGAGGGAGGAGGGGTAAAATAAGGAAAATAATCTGATTTCAATGAGATCAAATGTGTATAGCAATTTTTTAAATAGAGCAAATGCATAAACTTGGGTGTAAGAGAAGCAGTTTCTAACTTGATATATTTATTTTGTGACCAACCACCTATGTGATATAAGATCACCTCGATGATGGGATTAAAATTTTGTTCTCAAAATAAATTTTAGTATAAGCAGTTTAAAAATGGTACCCTCAATGGTGCAATCTTCCTCCCTCAGCCTCCTTATCCTCTGAGATTATAGGCATGTTCGAGTGAAAACCAAGTAAGTCATAACTCCAGAAAACCTCAAGATGATATTATAATTCAGAGCTATTCTCAATAATATATGGTAATTCTGGGTTTTAAAGTTTTTTTGTAGTTGTAGATGAACAGAATGACTTTATTGTGTTTATTTTTAATGTGGTGCTAAGGATCAACCCCAGTGCCTCACACATGCTTGCAAGCACTCTGCCAATGAGCTACAGCCCCAGTCCCAGGAATGAAACAAAATAGAATGAGAGAAATATCATGATCCTATGTACATGTATGATTACACAAATGGTGTGACTCTACTTCATGTACAAACAGAGAAATGAAAGTAGCAACACATTTGTGTGCAATGAATCTAAATTTTAACAAATAGTATTATGGTGATTCTGAATACTTAGGGAAGCTGATATGTAGTGGGAGACCAACAATTGCAGCATTACGCACACATGATCTGGTAATAATATGGGAATTGCACCTGAAGGGTGTCAGAGAAACTTGAGAACTGAAGTGGGAAAGTGGTGTACGCTGGAGTGAATCCACATACTTTTCTGACAAGAGAATAGACAGAGATTGATGCAGGTGAACTTACAGAAAACAAAGTTTTTTTCCCCTCATTTTCTAAGATAAAAACTATGTGATTCCTTGCCCAAATGATGAAAAAGGCCATCCAACTATATGGTCTTATTAGCATACAAAGCACATTTTATCTAATTTTTGCCTTGGAATCTCAGCAAAGATCATCCTAGTTCTCTTCCACATCCTCACTTTCCATCCCCAGCACAGGTTCAAGCCCACCGACCTGACAGTTGGTCTCTTGGCCCTAATCCACCTAGCAATGCTGATATTATGGGTTCATAGCTACAGATAGTTTTGCACCTCAGAATTTTCAGGATTTTGCCCTCAGGTCTATGCATGAGGCACTTACATGATACCCTGAGCAAACAAAGGGAATCACATTTTACTATGGTCTGAATGTTTATCCTCCCAAAACTTGCATTGTAAATTCCTAACCCCACAACATGATGACAGGAGGTGAGGCCTTTGAGGTTATAAGGTCACAGGGGTGGAGCTACACAAATGGAATGATTGTCCTTTTAAAAAAGGACCTCTAATTTTACAATGTGACAACACAGTGAGATAGTGCATTCCCTTAGTCTGATCAAGGTGCTATAATAAATTATAGTAGACTGATGACTTATAAACCTCTCAAACTTTTACAGTGTGAAATTCAAGGCATCAGCAGATTCAATGTCTGGAGAGGACATAGCATCAACCCACATATCTCTTCACAGCTGAACAAGTTCTTCTAAGACATAAAGAAGAATAGAATTATGTCATGTTTGAAATGAGCAAACACGGTGAACATAATGCTAAGTGAAACATGCTTGACTCAGAAAATCAAGGATCAAGTGTTTTCTCTTATATGTGAAAACTAGTAAGAAAAATGAAGCAAGGAAAAGAAACAAGATTTCAAAAAAGAAGAAAAGAAGAGCAGAGTAGAGGCTCATGAGGAGAGATGAGGAGAGGGAAAAGTGAGGCACTAAGGAAAGAGACTATTCAGATTTTGCTATGTACATACATGAATATGACACAGTGAATATACTATTAACATAATTATAGTGTACTGACAAACATGTATTTTGGTACCAGGGATTGAACCCAGGTGTGATTAACCACTAAGCCACAACCTTAGTACTTTGTTATATTTGAGTCAGAGTCTCACTAAGTTCCTCAGGGCCCTTGAAAATTGCTGAGGATTTGAATCTGTGATCCTCCTTCCTCAGACACCTGAAGAACTGGGATTTCAAACATGCACCCCTCTGCCCAGCTAAAGATAGCTTTTGAAAATCCATCCAAAAGAGAAAAGGCCTGAAAAAATCTAGTTTTAGCTGAGTTCTACAACACATTTTAAGAACAATTAATGAGAGCTGATATTGTAGCTCTCTTGTAGAGTACATGCCTAGCACCTGTGAGGCACTGGGTTCAATCCTCAACACCACAAAAACTAAATGAATAAATAAATAAACAAAATATATTGTGTCTATAACAAAAAATATGTTTTTTAAAAAATATTTGCTTCTCAATTTACTCCATGAAAGAAAAGAGGAAAGAAATTTCTTCAAAATTGATTTAATGAAGTTGGTATTACACTGGTGCCCAAATCAGGAAAAAACACATCAGCAAAAGGAAACTAAAGAGCAACATCCCTGAGCATATACTTGCAACAATACTTGATAAAATATTAGCAAATTGTACTCAAAAGCACATTAAGAAGATTTTATATCATGATCAAGTTGATTTCAATCCAGAGTGTAAAAGAGCTCAAACTGTGCAAATAACTAATTCACCATACAAGTAGAATTAACAACAAAAATCACATGCTCATCTCAAGAGATGCAGAAGCCTTTGAAAAATTTTAGTGCCAATTCATATTAATAATCCTCAATAGAGTGGGCTCATGTAGAACTTACCTCAACCTCATAAAGGCTATGTATGATGTTGATTTTGTGTTTTCATAACAAGCAGGGGAACACTGAAATTATTTCCTCTACATTAGGAACAAGATAAGGATGTCCACTCTCTCCACTTCTATTTGAAACAGCATGTGATAAAGTTATGGAGGGAAAAAGTTAAAGTTAAAGTTATGGAGTTATGGAGCTCACTGAGGAAAGAGGACTCTTAAACCAGGTTTCATTCCCAGTAGCAGAAATCCCCTTAGAAATGAATTCCTTTTGTCTGTATTATCCTTTCCTACATCTGCATTTTCTCCCACCCTTATTTTCTATCTTCCATTCATCACAGTACTAGATGTCCCAGGCTTGGATTATAGCTATTGTACAAACAGAATATGTTTTTGCTATTGTTAATTTCATTTTGCAGTTTTCTTTAAAGTTTATAACTGTTGCCTATAAATGTTTCTCAGAAGTACTTCTCCTCATAGAACAAACTGAGCTAATCTGAGATAATTAGTCATCACCTACAGGACAGAAACAAAATAAGGCTAACTTCCAGTGCTGATACTGACCTCCAGTAAATGGAGGGGGTGGCTCTAATGTAAAAACCCATCACTATGAATTAAATTCTGTGGAAACTGGCCGGCTGCATGTTTAAAAAAAGTTTGACTATAAAGTTAAGGAAGAGATATCACCAAGGAATATGCAGCCAACATGTGGCCCTTGCCCTCTAAGGACAGCCAAGACCCAGAGAAGGATGGGTCCACTGTAAGGGTGCTCCACTCTGTTAAGTCACCCAAAATTGCATTCAGGGAGATTAATATGATCCTAGAAAAGAGGAAGATAGCCAGTGTACTTTCTACAAAGAGGAGAGCCATTGGAGAGAGAAATGTCCCTGAGGGTTCTAAGAGAAGAAGTGTATGATGGGTAAGGCTCTGACCCGTCCTGACAGATAGCACCACTGGTAGAGGAAGCTAAAAGAGCCAAGAGGCTCCACACACATTCTTAAGAGGGGTCTCTGAGAAATTTCAGCTGACACTTAGCAGTAGATAGGAACAAGGTCGATTTTGAAAAACTTGGTCAAAAAAAAAATAAACCTGATAGAAGAGTAGAGCAAACAACAGTACTACATGGATATTTAAAAGGAAAAACAATTTTTAATGTAACTTAAGATGTACACTTGTGACAGCTCTACCAAAAATAAGCAAAGCTGTATGCTGTGAATAAAGGGTACTTATGTGTGAATGTCCAATATTTAACTATCACAGAAGACTCTAGAAATAAAATGTTCTCCTGCCTTTCAGAGACTGGCTGAAATACTAAGTGCTTATGTATTAATTGTTACAGAAAGCAATGCTTTCTCTCTTCTCACTGTATCTTTGCAGGAACCTTGCCTTATGTATGCCTTGTCCATTCATCTGTCAACTGCCACCATGAAACTCTGGACTGCTGTGATGCTGAACACCCTGAAGGATCTATGCCTCACCAGAAAGAAAATAAGGACTTTGGATCATGTCCCCAAAAGGTCACCCTCTCTCTGCAGGAAGCAGCTTGGAGATGCCATCACCCATTTTTTCATACAAATGGAATGTAGATACTGACAGTGATGAAATGTAACAGTGGTTCACTTAATCTTTTGTA
>JAJEJO010046337.1:0-12733 GCA_020662805.1 Glaucomys volans | reverse complement strand
AGTGCCGGGTGGCAGGGGTGCGGCTTCCACAACTGCTCAGTGTGGGCAAGACAAGCTTCTTGGACCCTTCTTGTCCCCTCAAATGCCTCCCATCACATGTGGGAACAGCACCCTTACCTCACTGGTGACCTGGGCAAGCCCTCCCACTTCTTCAGGGCCCCAGTGTACCCATGTAAAAGAAGAGCTAGTAGGCAAGCAGATTCCTCGCCAGCTTGGCTCCAGCTGGGTTTGGGTGGGCATGTGAGTGGATTGAACCCAGGGGCATCTACCACTGAACTACATCCCCAGCTGCCGTTGTCACTTTTTTTTTTTTTTTTTTTTAATTTTAAGACAGGGTCTAATTTGCTGAAGCTGGCCTTGAACTTTTGATTCTCCTGCCTCTGCCTCCTAGTTGCTGGGATCATAGGCGTACATCACCATGCCTGGCTAGAAGTGAACATTTTAAATATCGATTCCTGCTGACTGTGATAAGAATGCCTTATCTATCCCTGGTGATAAGTGATAAGATTACCTGCCTCCCTGAAAGGAATGGTGACATAGAAGTTTTATTGCCTGGGCCAAAACAACCTGGGATGAAATCATGCTATTCCTCAAACACAGGGCTCACCTGCCCTTCTAAATGGGTGTTCCACTAGGTAATCTGCCCACGCTTAGTATCTAGAGGTGGTAGCCAAGAACAGGTAGTTTAGGCTCATTTCATAAATGATAATCATGAACATTAAATATGATTTTTAAAGCTACCTCCCCCTCCCACTGCTGATGATGGGATGGGGCTTCCGTCTGGACCTAGGACCAGCAGAGTTCTGTGAGCAGGTGGGATCAGAGATGGCCTAACAAGCACACTTCACGTGCAGGCTGCGGAGACCTGTGACAGTTTTCAGAAGCACGTGTGTGAGTGATTTCTTCTTCTTCCTTTTTTTCACACGGTACTGGGACTCTCCCACTGAGCTACACCCCTAGTCTTCTTTATTTATTATTTTCACTGGGGTCTGGCTAAGTTGCCCAGGATCCCTGATCTCGGGATCCTGGAGTGGCTGGGATTACAGGCGTTTGGCACCACGCCAGCTTGTGTGGAAGATTCTAATTTTATTTCCATCTTTCTGCACATAGCTTCCTGGGCAGTGAGAACGCGCAGACTTAGTGTGGTCAGCCCACGACTTCATGGTCATAGGTGAGGACTGGCTCAACCTGCCTCCCTTCCCGGGGAGAAACCGGGAGTAGATTCAATAGGCCACAACACAGTTGGTTCTCTGCCAGGGCTGACGCATCAAAGGTGGACTTGAAGGCTCTGCCTGGGGATCATTGGTACCCAGGTCCAGAACTGCCTCCATAGGGCAGAGGGGAGGTGTACCAGGTGGCAGGTCACAGGGCAGCACTGACTTGACAGAGGACTCAGCCTGTCACCTGAAAAGGCAGTAACTGGGCAGGTGTAAATGGCTGCGGAGCCGGCTGCCACCATCTGAGAGCTACACGCTGTGGCTAAGTCTTTAATAGGGAAGTCATTTGCCTGTGAATTCATACCACAGGTCCTGACTACTGCAAAGCACCGCTGGAACAACATGGGTCCTCCCGCTGAATCCCTGTGGGAGTCCCACAGTAAGGAGGAAACGGTTACTATCCCCATTTTACAGATGAGGTTAAGTGGCTTCCCCAGGTCACAGAATGAGCAAGTGGGGGACTTGAGCCAGGCAGGCTGGCCCTGGGCTGTGCTCCTGCCACCAAAGGCCTCCACCAGCCAGGCTAGGGAGAAGCCTGCAGACTGCTCCTTGAGCCTTGTCCTTGGGCCTGTGGGCACACCCTGCAGGCCAGGTTGCCTATACAGAATCTTGCTTCGCTCTGCACGCAAGCACAACAACGGCAGGAACGGGCAAGCTCGGAGCAGGCCCTCTGCGCTTCACCCCACTCATCGTCCCCAGGCCTGCTGGGCAGCTGTCATGGTGCCTCTCTACTTCACAGAGGAACTAATGGCCTGAGAGCTAAGTCACTTCCTCTGGGCACACAGACAGCCTGGGCCAGCTGTCCCCAAAGCACATGCTCACACCCCCCACACTCTGCGGCCTCTGTACTACCTGGGTCGGCTCCCTTAGTCCAAGCGGGTTCTGCAGCCCTGAGGGCAGCCCGCCCAAGCCAGGCTCCTGTTTCTCAAGCTTCCCTCTTTTCTGGGTTGGGGGAGTAGGGAAAATAGGATATCAATTCCTGGCACCCGAGGGTCATTATGGGGTTTGCTCTGGTGCCTGACAGCCAGCAGCACTGACAGTTTAGGGACATGATCATTTGCAAATCAACTCCCTCTGTGGCCAAATGGGCCTGCAATATTTGCATAATCTTCAAATCAGCCAAGGCCAAATTTGTTGTCATTCCCCTTTCCTTTTCAGTTTCGGTCTTCATCCCCACATTTCTCGTTAGTTCCTCAGACTTCCTCCTGTCTTGGTGCTGGGCCTGGGTGCTCTGATCCCCCAAACACCCAATGCCAGCTGCTGAGCCAAGAGGTTCCCACAGGTAGTGGGGGACGTGCACGAGGAGCCGTCCCTGCCTCAGTCCCAGCCCACTCCCCACACCCTGGCGCCGGGACAGACAGCAGGAAGTGTGTCCCTTCAGGACTGAAGCATTGAAAAGCAGGGGTGTGGCTCTGGTATTTTCCTCTTCTCTGTGCTGAGCACTGATGTGGGAGGGTGGCAGACAGCAGTGAGGGGATCGGGAACGGCTGCCAGCTTCCTCTTGAGTGACAGGGTGAGCAGGGCTCCCGCTGACTCACGTGGGACATTAATGGGAGCAAGAAACAAATCTTCACTGTGCTAAGCCATGGAGAATTCAAGGTGAATCTGTCACCAGAGCACAGGCTGGCCTGGCCTGACAAACACAACACATGACACTTGGGACCAGAGTCCCACATGCAGTGAGACAAAGCCATCTATGGCCAAAATGTGAGGCTGTTCTTGGCTCACGCAGCCGCAGACCACCGCTGGAGACAAAGCCTGCCAAGCACTTATCACCCCAGGACACGGTTCTCAATGCTATGTGCTTCGTCACCAAATTCTTTGTGTCCACACTGGTTTCTGGGCCTCCTCATCCCCATTTCACAGCTGCAGAAACAGAGGCCTGGAAGGAGGAAGAGCAGCTGAGGCCTCATGCCATGTGGCAAGACCTGGATCTGGCTGGGTGTGCCTGCCACCTCTAGCGGGCAGCCCTCAGCAGCTCAGGGACACAACCTGAGGCCAGTGCACACACGCTCTCCCCCTCTCACATAGAAATCATCCTGCCGTGTTTTTTATAAGCCACAGATGTGGCCTCTGACCATGCAATTAAGGTCTGCGGAGTGCAAATGGGGCTGTCACTTATGCTCTGACAGCCAGCTAAAAGCCCCTTCCTACTGAAAACCAGGACATGGGCTTCATGGCCCAGCCACAGATGAGTCCAGCAATGGTCCTGCCTGAGAAGGGTGGCAGGGGGTGACCCAACCCCTTAGATGATGACAGACCCCCGCAGAGGGGCCTCTAGAGCCAGCTTCCTTGCGCGGCACGCCCTCTCTCTGTACAGGGCCGCTGATGAACCACCACGCCAAGGAGAGGCTTCCTCAACCCAGACCCATCTGGCTACCGGCCCTTTCTGCCTTCAGGATTGATGGCGCAGCATGAATTCTCCTCTAGGTAATCACCACCCTCCCAGCCCACTTCTTCCTCGGCAGGATCTTCGGGGTATGGAACAAGGGCAGGTTTTCAAGGGAATGGAAGGGGCACCAGGTGGAACGCGTGTGATTTACTATGTATTCTGACGTATCGACTGACCTTTAGAGTTTAAAATTGCCTGCCTGCACCATAGATGACTCATGGAGCCAGAAGACTAATGCTGGGCCCTCGAAACAAGTCTTGATCTTATTCCAACTTCCCCATAAGAGAGAGGCCAAGCCATTGTGGGGAGCTATGTCAGACGCCTGTCAGAATGGCGAGGTTTACACGCATGCCCTTGGGCCCTGGAATCTCGATCTGTGTTTGGAAAACAAGACCCATGTCCTCATTTATGGGCTCAGTTCCTGACCCCACTCTGTCATTTCCATTCACTCATATCTGGCAAATCTTCACAGTATCTACTACACTGTCTGGGGTTCAACCGTGAACAAGAGCTGGCGTTCTGACCCTAGGTAGCTTGGGACTTCTGTGAATCAAGTAAGTGCACGCGCGCGCGCGCGCGCACACACACACACACACACACAGGAAAATTCAATGCAGTTGGAAATGCTGTGAACTAGAGATCTGGTGATTAGAGAAGGTTCTGCTGGGAAGTGACCAGCAAGCTTGGTGGGGGCGGGGGGTGCTGCCGAGGGGTAGAAGAGGCAGGGTGCCCATGCCCGGCTGTACAGTGTGCTGGACACAGCCCGGGAGCTGGAGGAGATAAGGGGCTGGGTCTGTGGTGACAGAGAGAGGGTTGAGGACAGACCACACAGGTCCTGCTGGGCACTTGACCTTGCTGGCGAAGAGATAACCAGCAAGCGAGGGCTGAGGTTAGATGTGGCTGCCAGCAAAGGCAGGGCTCCTGCTCCCCGAAACCCCACTATCTCCTTGAGAAGGTGCAAAGCTCTGCTGGGCTCCACTGGCAGAGCGAACACAGGCCCTCCTCCTCCATGGAGCCCTCCTCCTCCCTCCGTAAGGCAGGCACAATGGGCCCCTCAGGCAGCCTCCCTGCCCTGCTACTGACAGGAGCTGGACAGGCAGGAGTTGGCCCCCAGCTCAGGAAGGCTAGGACGAGGGGACAGAGCTGCATGTTCATTGGGGGACCCTGGCTTCACTGTTGGCCCAAACCATTTGCTGAGGGTGTGGGTACTGGAAGATGTCCTTACATGTGCTCAGTAAGAATAAGGCCACAGTGTGGAAAATGTCGGGGCAGTGCTAGGATGGAACAAGCAGTGGTGGGCTTGGCAGGTAAGCTCCAGGGCTCTAGGGTGGCACAGGCCTAGGGACAGACACTGGCTTGGCCCCTCCTGCCTGGGCTCTCTCGTGAACCCTCCAACAATTCCCTGCTCTGAGAGCTGCTTTGAGGGGCAGCTCTTGCTACTCCTACCTGCCAGGCTAGCACTGGCTCTGCAGGACCACTCAGGGTCTGTGCCTGGGCTCTCCACAAGGCCCCACTATGGCAGGGCTGGGGCAGGAGGGCAAAGTTAGAGAACTGGTGGAGGAAGAGCTGCGGCCTTGACTGCAATGCCCCATTTCTCCCTAACTGGGGAAAGAGCTGATGGGCCAGGGGTGGGGTGGGGGGGCTCCTAGTTTCTCCCTAACTGGGTGGAGAAGCCATGGATGGGCGGCCAGTTCTCCACCTCCCACAGTTTCCAATGCTAAATATAACCCCAACCCACACACAACCAGAAACAAAACTAGAATATAGATTCACCAAATATGGAAGTCTTAACACACTATATCCAGGGCAGGAGGGACCTGCCGCTTCCAGCCTTGGGAAGAAAGCACCCTTTTCCTGGAGAAGCAGGGAGAAGGCCAGAAGGCCAAGCAGCAAAGCAGCAGCTCATCTCCCTCCCCAGGGCCACACCCAGCCTGCACACAGTAGGACCTCTGTAAGGGGCTGCTGAACAGAGGCATGGGCTTCACATGATTCACTCCCAGCCCAACAGTAAACCCATTGGGATTTAAGCCTCCCCAAGTCCCACTTCGAACTCCCAAGTTTTTGTCTTTCTGTTTTGGTGGAGACTGAGCCAGGGCCTTGTGCTTAGCCTGCTGAGCACAGGCTCCATCGCTGAGCTACTCCCAGCCCCGTGAACCCCCAAGTTTGACCCACAGGCATTCCTGTCTCTGGTGTTGCCCAGTATCACTCAGGGGCAGGGGTGGGGCTGGCATTTGTTTTCAAGAGAAACATTTTCTTTGGAAGAGGAGGAGGAGTGAAAGACTGGTCCTGGATCTTCTGGGGAGTGGCAGCCTGATGGGGAAGTGGCAGTCACCCAGGAACCCTGTCCCCAGCCCTGCATGGGTGAGTAACTGTAAGTGAGAAGATCTGGGTTTCTTACCAAGCAAGTTACTGTGAATTCACATATACACACACACACACAGTTTCTAAGGTTATTATGTTTGTGTGTTTGTTTGTTTTTAAATAAGAACTGTCAAAATTGAAGGGGACACTTGCAAAACTGCAGAACCTCAGTTTACATACATAAACTTGGGGCCTGAATCAGAATGTGTTCCTACTATGGTCAACAATGTTCCCAGTTCTTGAAAACACAAAATCATATCACTGCACTTAATTTTTCAATTTGACCACTTGAGTCAAGGACTAGCCTTCTGCAGCCACCACCTGGTGACTAGGCTCTCCAACCCCTTCCTGGAGAAGGCCCCTTGCAAATTCAAACTTGTGCTTTGGTTAAAATCCCTCCTGGCCCAAACCAACTGACAAGGACGCTGGTCCTCCTCCAGCTCAGAACTGCTGTCTGGGATTATGTGTGAGAAAAAACAATCAGGAACCCAGAAGGGGAGATGTGCCTCCTGTGTGGTGGTGTGGTCTGGGCCTGGGAGGTCGGATGGTCATGGAGGATGATGTTTGAGCCTTTTACAGGAAAAATGAGAATTTCGAAAGAAGGGAGCTCTATGGGAGAGCCCCATCCACAGGAAATACCCCAGCAGCAGGACATAGGCAGGGTTGTGGTGAGACAGGCAGGACAGTCTAGAGTGTTGGGACTGGGGGAGGGACTACTGGTGGCTAGAGACCAGGGACATCCCAGGGAATGTGTGTTGGGGTGGTTTTGACTCGAAGCACCAAAAGGCATGGGGCTGAAAGGTCAGAAGGATCTGCCAAGGTCATGACAGGAGGCAGGGCCCAGGTCACATTACCCAAGAGCATCCAAGGGCTTACTGTCCCTTGCCTGTTCATCTGCCACTGGTTCTCAGGGACTCCTCAACTACACTGAGCCACACAGAGCCTCTGCCACCTCTCCAGACCAACCTGCTGCCAGCTTCCACATCTCAGGGGGAGAGAATAATGTCTCCCAAAGATGTCCACGCTCTAATTCCTAGGGCCTATGAATATGTCACCTTCACCAGGGATTCACAATTGTGATAAAGGACCTTGAAACTGGGAGATCATCTGGGTGGGCCACATCTACTTGGAAGAAAGTGGAAGAGTGAAGCAGAAGAGGGGTCGGGGTGGCAGTGGGAGGACTCCACCTGCTATTGCTGGCTGTGAAGATGGAGGAAGAAGCCAGGAGCCAAAAGAATACAATTGGCTCCTAGAATCCAGATGAGACAGATTCTCTCCTGGAGTTTCCAGAAAGAACACCGCCTCGATTTCAGCCCAGGGCGCCGCATGCCATTCTTCCGAGCCCCAGAACTTTAAGATAACATATGTATTGTTTTAAGTCACTACAGCAAGTTTGTATAAATTCTTTTTAGAGATGCTAAAGGAACCTGGTCTTCTGGATACCAGCTACTGGCGAGTAGGGAAGACACTACTCTGCCTGCGGTATCCTTGCCTGTCCACCTGGTGAGCGACCACTCAGAACACTCCCGGCTCGACAGCACAGGCTCTCAGAAGTGGTTCTTGTGTCCCCCCAGATTCCCCCAAAGTCCAAATACTCCCCATTTCTCCTGTGGCATCCTGTATCTTCCACTAAAGCACTTACACCCATCTGTCTGTGGATCTTGCTCCTGCTGGATGCCGCCAGTTACCTGAAGGTGGGGCTGAGTTTACCCTTTCTGTATTACTGGCATCCAGCGCAGTGCCCACTGTGTAGCAGCGACGTAGGACAGCACATTAGTGTTGAGTAGAGGGTCGGGGAGTCCTAGCCTAGAGCCCAGAGGGCCGGCGCTGCAGCTGAACTGTGCATTCATGTCCCGGCTCCCCTGCTTGCGGCAGAGCACAATCTTGGCGGGCTGTTTAACCTTACCTGATCCAGCATCCTCACCTGCTGCCTGGCCCCAGGAAACACAGGTCACTAGATGGTGCCTGTGATTAACACTGTGTCACACGGCAGAGGATGGCACGCTAGGGAGGGAAGCAGCTAAGGTCGGGGGCCTGGTAGCCCTCAGGAAGTGGCAACTTGAAAGGAGAGTTTGGGAGAAAGTGAGCTAAACTACTTGTGCATTAAGAACTGCATAAATCTAGCCTGGAACCTTCCATTAGATACTGCTTGGGACTCACTTTTCCACCTCTAGCTTCCTCTACAAGAGTCTGGTACCTGGGCTCACAGGAAGGGAGGTAGCAGAGGGAAGGGGGCCCAGCAGGGAACAGAGAAGGTGCAGGTTTGCACTGAATTCTCTACACTGCAAAATGCAAACCAGAGTTGGGAGAGAAGCAAGTTTAATGAGAAACCAGTTAAAGACTAAAGGTTAACAGGAGTCACTTAAATGACACACAGATTTCCTGGCTTTGCACAGCTCTGGAAAACCCCGATTGCATTTTGAAAAATGCAAAGCTATTATAAAATTCAAAGGGCTGGGTATGGTATTGAGAAGAGATGAGTGCAAGAGATAACATGGATGTGCCAAGCTCAAAAACCAGGAAGCTGCATGGGGCTTTTGTGCATGAGAATATGGCAGGGAAAAGAAATGTCCATCTCACCTTGAACCTGGCATAAAAAATGGTGACCCCCACTGGCCCTAGGGGTGAAGGGAAGGCTGGGATGAGAACCTGTAGCCCTTAATTATAAGCAAATGACTGAAAAGTTGGGAGACTCGGGGACACCAGTTCAGGCCTGCCAACTTCTGAGCCTCCCTGGTCTGGCTGCTGACTCTAGCCGGTGCTGGTTGCTTGCGACCCTGCCTGAAACTCAACAGGCCATTTCCAGGCCTGGCGCTGGTTCAGGAGTGAGGGATGAGCTGGCTTCCATGCGGCAGAGCGGTGAGCTCTGAAAGGGAGCCTCCTTGCCAGCCCAGGCAGTGACCCCACCAGGGCCAGGCAGAGTGGTTCAGTGACTGCGGTTCAGAGCAGCCTGGGGGTGGGGGAGTGCAGGGCGGGGGGAATGCAGCACCCCTGAGCACACGTGTGAGGTAGGGCATCCAGGAAGTCCATCCTCTGAGGTGCCCAAGGTGGAGAGGTGAGGTGATTTGTCCTTAACTCGGAACAGGAGCTTGGTGTGCATGGTAACCTATGAAGCTCAACTCCATGCACTGAGGAAGGGGAAGAGCGAGAGGGAGGGCAGCAGCTTAAACATTCCAGGCCGCGCTGGCTGCCAGACGGCTGCACAGCCTGAGGACGGCCGAACCTGTGCTCCTCCTGCCTGGCAGGATTGCCAGCTTGCACCCGCAGCAGCCAGCCTCTTCTCACAGAGCCTGAGGACGGGGGCTCCTGCAGCCTGAAGTTAAGGCCAGCTGTGTGGACATCACTGAGGGATGTGGCTCTTAGGAGGGACTTGGACAACATGTGCTTTCCACCTTAGAGGCCAACCTCAGGACTTGGAGATGTGGCTGCTGTACCCTGCCCAGGGCTTCCCTCCCTGATGACGACTGGTTGGCTAAGCAGGCAAGGCGGGCTCTCAGGGGGAACAGCAGCAAAGACTAAGGGTTAGTTCCCGAACCTTCCTCACCCTGTCTAACCCCACAGTTCTCAACACTGGCTGTGCAATGGAATCCTCTAGGAAGCAGAGGCCAGGGCCCCACCCCCAAGTGAGTGACTCAGAACCTTCTGGAGAGGGGCCTGGGCGAGGTGGCGTTAAGGGCGAGCTTGGGCTGGGGACCTCCAGTGCAGCCCTCCTGCCACCCACCCTGCCCTGGCTGACGGGGCCAGTGTGGATGAGGGGCCCTGGGTGGGTCCTCGGCTACACATGAGGGTCATGCAGCAGCCAACGTGTACTTCCAACTCCAGGCAGGTCCAGGTGGAAGTGACAATTCAAACCTTTACAGTCCCAAGTTCAGTATTCTGTCCATTTCTTAAAAGCTTAGCAGAGTGAACACCTCTTGATGTTCATCTGAACCATCAGTCCCGATTGCCTGCTGTCCCACACGTTATGCCATCTCCAAGAATGATGAGAGCCCCACCAGTCCTTCTTCAGGCTTACTCAGGACACTGTTCTCTACCCCATACCTGAGTCCAGTGGTCATTCCTGGCCATCCAGGGGTTCTCTATGCCTCGACTTGGCCTGTGTTTAGGATCCTAGGTGACAACAGTTTGAGTGCTTCTGCCCAACTCTCTCCTTTGATGAGGGTGGGAGGAGGGTGCTGGTATTTCCCAGCCCTATTTTTCCCTGTGGGTCCAGGTGGGCTGGAGGTGAGGACCAGCTGGATGAAGAGGGGGGTTGGTTAGAAGGCCAGTGCTGGGGCAAGTGGCAGGTGGCTTCCTGGGAAAAAGAGGGGTGCAGGGGGGTGGCCCTCTCCTGACTAGGCCTCATAAAGGTCACACTGTCTGTCGCTGGTTCAGTCTCCCCAGAGATTTGTTTTGGGTGTTCTGTGGTTGATCCGATATCAGGGCTAGAAGCCAAACCTCCCTTGCTGGGGCCTGAGCAGCCACCAGGTCCTGTGTCATCCCTAGCAGCTGGGTCAGTGGTGGAGGTGGGTGTGTGGTGGGTGGGAAACCGGCGACTGGTGTGCGGGGGAGGGAACCCCGTGTAGGCGGAGCCCCAGACGGCTTCGCAAGTGGGCCCAGGCAAGAGCCTCAAAACTCCGTGTTAACCCTCAGCTGGGCTCCCCCACGGACTCCTGTTTCCTGTGGCACCTCCCACTGCTCTCTCCTCTGTCAGCCAGATGTGTCAAGGAAGCTGCACTGTGAGGCAGAGCAGGGGCTGGGCCACTGTGAAGCCAGTAACAGGTGGAAATCTCCAGAACTCTGTATGACTGGGGCAGCACGCTAAGGGACAGATGGGGGGTGTTAGACATCATGAAGGGCTCTGCAGGTGACAGAGGATTCTGGAGCTGACCTTGAGACGGGAAGTCAGCGCCTGAAGGTCCTCAGGTGTGCTCTGGGGGAGAAGGTACAGTGGAGGAAGCTGTCCCTGTCAAAGGGCTGTTTCCTGAGTCCTGACTAGGGTACAAGGGCCGCAGGCAGAGAGAAGGGGCTGGTTCTCCATCTGAGCCCTGAACTGGTGGAATGTGCTGAGAGCGTGGTCGTAGGGATGAGAAGCAGAGAGGAGACAGGTCATCAGAGGTTTTGCCTGAGCACACCGGAAGTCAAGAGGCATCACTTGCTGACTGGGAGGAGTGGGGCTCTCGGCTCTCCAGCCTAGCTGACAGGGCTCTGTGAAGTGGCGCCAGGGCCAAGCTCAGCACGGACAGGCTGCATCTTGTCCTCCCAACAGCCTGTGAGGTACAGCTGGTGAGGTCTGAGGGCAGCGAGGCCAAGAAGCAGGCCAGGTGGCAGTGCCTGAGGGTGCCAGGGCCGAGGCCTGTTCCCAGCAGCTCCATGGTACAGCTGCATCCAGCACCATAAACACCCCCAAGGGCTGTGATGTGCCTCAGAAGATGCCTCTCTTTGGGCAAATCTAAGCCACCAGATCCCCTGCTGAGAAATCCAAACCATGCCCCTGTTTTCAAATGTGTGGAAGGCCTGCGCTTTGAGAAAATATTCAAATCGTAGAGTCTTTAGTAGAAACAATAATTTTATATGCAAAGAGAAGAAAAGCTCAAAACTGTCTGACTGCAATGCCTCATTTCCCCAATGCACAGGATGAATGCTAGAAATCCTGCTTTGTAGAGCAAAAACAGTGTTCGTCTTGTTCAGAACTGTCCTAGACCCGCGTCAATATGTAGCCAACAGAAGAGGGCAGTCATTAGGTGCCCTTGTGATCTCAGCAGAACGTGTCTCTCTAATGTAGCTCAATTATGATTGCAAGTTTATAAAACAGGGAAAGATTACAGGAATATACATTAAACCACATCAATGAATGCTACTGAGAAAAAAAAAAAGGTCCAGCAGACAGGTACCAATCAAATAATCAATACGCAGGAAACAGCTACATCACCCTGCTTTAAGAGAACCAAATAATGCTGCAATTGGATTTACTTAAAAATCTTCCACTTGAACAAAACTGACAGCTGTATTATAATCACATTTCCAGTCAGTTTATAAGATACAAATTTCATTTCTCCGTATTCCTACTTCATTTCTGAAAAGTGGCCAGCAGCGTTCTTCATCCAGCACGTGGAGAAGCTTGACTCACGGAGGGCCACCAACTCCCTGCTTCCTTCTCCTGAGACAGTCAGTGGTTTAATCCAAACATGACTTTTTCCTGATGCATCCAGCTCAGAGCCCCAGTTTCAAATTGGAATAAGGAAAGGGGAAAAGGCCAGGGGGAGGGAGGGGAATTCTAACTCAGAACAGCAAAATGATTGGGGTAGCTCAGCTGTTGAAATGGACACCTACATGTGTAGGAGGGTTTAAGATTCTGGGGATTTTTCATGAGCCAGGGCTGCGATGTGGGGGGCGGGGACCTGGCACTGGGAACTCAACTCTTCAGATGCACCCAATGAGGGACCAATATCGTTTTTTAACTCACATTCTGATTGTCTTGAAGTACTCAAGACAAAGTTTAGAAACGCTACTGGAGTTTATAAATAATTAAAGTGGCTGCTAACACCTGAATCGGTTCAATCCGACCAGCCTTTTCTGAGTCAGCTTTGTCAGGCACAGTGCCAGACACTGGGGACACTCACACAGAGGGGGAGGACTTGGTTCAGGTACGCTGCCTACTGGAGTGCAGCAGAAGGCTGGGCGTGGGGCTGGACAGCAACCAGGCAGAGGTGGCAGCGGCAGGTGGCCATGAATGGGAGCTGCACACAGCACCCCAGTCAGGAGGGTGACACGAACCAGGACA
>JAJEJO010046328.1:0-10535 GCA_020662805.1 Glaucomys volans | reverse complement strand
CATATAAACTCATTTTAATGCATTGTTAAAGTAAGTATTATATGTGTTGAATTTATGTCAAAATTGTTCATTAATCTGTAAGCATATAAAAATACTTATGATTTATGTTTTTCCTTTGAGCTAAAGCATGATTATAGTTTGCAGTTATAAGAATATAGTTCAAGTAGTGATTAAAATTATTTCTCATGTAATACATGTATAAATGAATAATTTTAGAAATAAGTTCAAATGCATTTAATTCCTTTTATTTTATAACTACATTGTGAGTATATCCTAAGAAATAAGTCAAAGGGCTGAAAGATGTCCATTACAGTAATATTTATGGAGCAAAATGTGTATTGTAAAATGTTTATTTAAAAGCTAAATATGTAAGTCTAGGGAATAACAATTATTATGGTGTCTGTACTACAACCATTAATAATCCTGTATTGGATTGGAATTTTTGCATATATAAAAGTCAAGTTATAAAAATCAGGAGATCATTGCCGAATAATCTCAATTATGCTAAAGGAATTTATTTTAAAGGAAATAAATGTCTTATTTTCACCTCTGCAAAGAAGAACAGACTAATAATGACGTCCACTATGGAGGGTTTTAGGAAACAAAAAAGTGGCAGAGGATCTTTGTTGCAACATTAAGGTTTACCTATGACACAATTTTGTTTATAATTGACCTGGTTTACAGCCTTAACTTGGAAAACTGTGCAATAATTAAGAGAGGAAACTTGTCAGGGTCATGCTTTTGATGTGAGTCTGGTCAAAAATGGCTGGTGTTCTTGTAAGACAGTCAGGTAACAGGTGAAGCAGCAGTAAACTTAGTGAACTTGAAGAGTTGGAAGATGGAGTAAATAAAAACTAACATTGCTGAGATATGGTTGTTGGTGGTGAATTTCCAGGTATACGATATCTCATCTGCTTTGAATCACATCTATGAGGACTCTTGGAAGACAATTCTGTTTCCTTTACAGACAAGAAAAAAAAATTCTTTTTTAATAAGGCTATTTCTGAATATGGAGCAAAAAGGGTCATTGTTTTTATTTGTTTTTGTTTACTGAAATTTGTTTCCTGTTCTATATCTACTTAAGTTTAACATATAAATGATGTCTTGCTCTAGAAATCTGGAAACTGGCCAAATGTCAATGAATAAATTGATATATATGGTTTGAAATAAATGCCTCTGAGTCTTCTTCTCTGTAAAAGCATGGGTAACACTAGATGTGCTTATGTCCTGCAGATATTCATGATTACTTATTTTGAAAAACTGGAAGCACTTTTGGCATTTTTCAGTAGGCAGAGTAAGATGGTTTCATATCTTAGAATATTTTTTATTTGAATTAAAGACTAAGAACTGATATTAATGAAGAAGACTGCTACAACTTAGTAGTGCTATAAGGGTTATGAACAAGACAGTATTGGTGTTGGTCGCCTTATAAACATTTTAGTCTTCATTGTTTTTAATTTCTCTTGAATTTTAGTGATTCTTGTTTAGCATAAATTGTTAGTAAAATTCTAAATTAAATGAGTTCTTAGAAAACACTTTTATGAAAGGAAGAGAAAAATACATTTTCCTGAAATACAATGAACTACCATTGGTCTTTTAAAACTAAATTCTAGGAATTAAAGTGTCAGGTTAAAGGGGCTAAAAGGATTTGGAACAAATCTAAAAATCTTGGAGATATGTGAAGAAAAATTTGATCTTCACAAGTTGCTTACTATTGGCCTTAGACCTCTAATTCTGAATTATCTCCAAGTATAGATTTTCTACCATTTGCCAAAATAAAGAATAACATGGTAATAGTAAAGTAAATTTGGGCACATTAGTGATTAATTCTATCATTCATGCACTGCCTTGAAAATATTTAGTTGCATGATTCATTCACTTTGCACTTAGTCTATGAATTATGTGACTAACCATGATAGGCCAACAGTGCAAATGATAAATTTAATGAATAGAGTTTTCTGATGCATTTTATCTTTCCAAGTACATTATCAAAAATGAAATGTTGCCTCTAATCCTAAGAAAATATAGTGTAACTCTTGGCACCTTACTACTAGAACAATTTTATTCATGAGGGAACAGGGCAATGCTTGCCATTTAGAAAGTAATATGCTTTTCACTATCTGTGAGGTAAATTTGTTATCATATCTATAATGGAAAGCAAATAACATGTCTTACCATCAGTTTACATTCTTTGTAGCCATTGCCATAATTGAGGGCATTGGAATGATGGAAAATACCAGTGTGTAGAAGAACGGCAGAAGAGGATACAACACGAAGGGGAAACTGGGATTATTGATGCCCTAATGTTTTCAGGTTCATGTCTCTAAGAATAGGGATACCTTTCACATGTTCATTGTTATTCCTCCTTTTATAAGAGGATAGCCTTTGTAAAAATGAAACAGTGAAGCAGAATAAACCATAAAAAGGCCAAGATAGCTAATCAATTGCATCAATTTAATTAGCCAGAAATATCAGGGAGCAATGTTGGACTAGTGGTTTGACTAAGCTGATCATTCAACATAATGGTAGTTTCATGAAGTAATATGATCAAGAAGTAGATGGTAGAACTCCATATAAAACATGAAAGGAGTGGTAATTTTTAGGTGTTACCTCATCATGGCCTAATGCCAGAATATTACTATAGTAATTGTATCTTTCAGAATGCATCAGAGTAATTGCTACACACTTGACATTGAGAATGGATACATCTTGTATTCCACTATGATTATATGTAGTTTATAGTTCACATGTCTATTATGCTCTATTTTGTGTGGATGAAATAGCCTCCTAATTTTTTATCACTCTTGGAATACCTAACCATGTCCATTCTTCATGAGTCACCCACAGTAATCTTTTGTAGACCACAGAATGCAAACATGTTACCTTATGCGAATGCACGATGTCTCATTATTTCAAAGGTCAAGTACAAAAATCTCGATGTAGAGTACAAGTCTGTGTATGTTCAGAAATCTGACTATATCTGCTTGTTAGTATACCACTCTTTTCTTTAGTCTCCAAGTTTTTCCTTACAAAATTCCAGTTTTACAGATCACCCAGTCTTTTTTCACATAGTTTTTTTTAATTTTTATTTTTACAGATTTCATTTGATTCATTGTACACATATGGGGTACAAATTTTCATTTCTATGGTTGTGCATGATGTACATTCATATCATTATTGTTAATCATATATGTACATAGGGTAATGATGTCTCTCTCATTCCACCATTTTTCATACCCCCACCCCCTCCCCCTCACATAGAGTTCTTAAAGCATTCTGTTAGCCAAAAGTGAAGGCTTAGCCCTTTGTTTAATATTGAGTCTTGTTTATGCTTAACTAATTGTAGAGAGAAATCAGTAACATATTTTTATATGGTTTTATTATTTTTCTAATGAAATCAGGTATGAGAAATATGGGAGATCTTTAGTTTTCTATCAATTGTTTTAGCATTATGCATCCATAGCCACAGAGCTTATTTTTAGCTCATGTTTTATTGACCAGGTGGACAAAAAATTGTAAAACATTGAAAAGAAAATATCTTGAGATAAAAACACAGTAGTAAACTGTATTTACTGCTTCATTTCAACCTCATCAAACTCATATCATACTTAACAACTGTCTTCATCATTTGATTTTCTTTCCACCCCTGAATATTAGGAATATTATTCCCTACTTTATTATCTCCCCAATCTCATACCCAAGTAAGCTTTGTTTTTCTGACACTAGCAGAAATCCAGGGAACTGTGCATATTGTATAAGATATGGTACCTACATATTCATATGAGTGTGTATTTTTCATATTTAATTAAAAATTAAATTTTATCTAATTTATATGCATAAGGAAATATTACTTATTTTCAATAATGCTAAACTTCTTAATGAATTCTTTTCCTAAATATAAAAAATATTAACATAAATTCAAAACATTAAGTAGAAATTTCACATGATTTTACATGGTGTTACCTTATTGGAATACATTTACCAAGGTAGTTTGGGATCATTGGTTTATTTACTGACAAAATATTTCTCATGATGAGTTTCTATGATCTTAACCCAAGCTAACAGCTTGCTTTGTCTGTGTTCAAGTAAACATTGAGTTGACATCTTTATCAAGTCTTTCACAATAATTCCTAGGTGCTCTCTTTGGGAATTACAACTAATTTAGAGCCCATTTGTATGTACACATAGTCTACATTATTCAGTTAAATGTGCAATATTTTGAATGAGTCTACAGCATATCATCTGCCATGTAGTGCCAATAAGTATATTAATTTGCTCTTTCCAGACTTGTGTAACAGTGTGCATTGTTTTGCTTAACTCAAGTAGTTGTAAGTCACCAATAAATTGTGAATATTGTTACCCCAGCACTTACTCTCTCTTTCAGATCATTTGTATTTATTAGTATATATGTGTGTTTGTGGCCACATTTGCAAAAATGAAGGTTCTTAGGGGTTGGTCTTTTGTTTGCACTCTTTAGACATATATTTGAAAGTTTCCTAAAAGTTATTGATGAAATAATAATTCTGTGAATTTGTATTTTCATTTGATCTGTATGAAGGTAAAAATTCTTAATGCAACTATTTGGATAAGGCTGAAGATAGGGCATCTAGGTATTCTAATGAATGTGTATTTTGCATGATGTATACTCTGATTTGGATAAGGTTTGAAAGTCCCCCAAGAATCCATGTGTTAAAAACTTGGTCCCCAGGGTGAGAGAATTGGAAAGCGATGGAAGCTTCAAGAGATGGGGTCTACTAGGAAGTTCTTAGTCCATTAGGATCACACCCTCGTGAAGGGTTAAGGTAGTTTTCATGTAATCCCTTGGTAGTTCTCAGAAGAGGATTGTTATAAAATGAGAAGCTTAGCCCATCCTTCTTTCTGAGACTTTCTATTTGGCCATGTGATGCTTTTTCTTATACATGCTATCCACCATTTGGTCCTCACAAGAGGCTGAACCAGTGGCATACTGCTATAAGGCTTTGACACTCCGAACCTGAGAACTAAATAACCTTTTTTCTTCATGAGTAGTTTGCCTCAGATATTTCATTATGACAATATAAAATTAGCTAATAAAATACAGAAGTCTTAAATTTTATCTAATTTGCATTTTGTAAAATAGAAAACATGAACTTATGTTGACTATATTAATATATCCAATAGCTTTTCATTTATATTTTATTCATGAAACCAATATTTACTATATACCTATTATATTTCAGCCATTATGTCAAATGCTGGCAGTTAGTTTTAGATGAGGAAAATGTGGACCTTGCTTTATCTTTTAATGCACAAGAATTGTTAATTGAGATAAGTACAGAAAAAATGTATATATTTTCCTGAATCCTTTGACTACAAATTAAAGTTATCTATTGAAAACTTTGTAAAAACTTCATTGAAAAGAGGACATTTAAGATAAAAATTAAAAGTTGAGAAGCAACCAGCTTTATTTTAGCCAGTGGAGGACAGATGTAAGTATTCCTTGGTACAGAAATGCCATGGTCAATGGTCCTGAGTTGAAGGATTTTTAATATTAAATGAACTGAAAGGAGAATGGTGTGCCTAGATATCGAATATGGCAAATATTTGGAAGATGAGAACAGAGGGTGTATTTATGGTCAAGTCAATATAGCACTCTGATTTGGATAAGGTTTGAGTGTCCCCCAAGAATCCATTTGAAAAAAAAAATGTAACTTAAGCTAATAAGATTGTTTCATCATTTCAGAAGTAAAATGATATCTAGGAAGAGAAAGATGATCCATGTAGATTATAGAAAAGGAGATGGAAAAGGAAACAAATGAAAATGAGAAGGTCAGTTAGGAAGATGATTTAGTAACTTTAGCAACCCAGGGAAGATCATAGATAACATTCAGATAAGAGGACTAGTGATAAAATATAATGTAGTACAATTAATGAGATAGCAATTACAGAGAAATGTTAATAGAGTATAAGAGGAGCAAACAAAATGGAAGAATCAAAAATTATAACCAGATTTCTGACTTCAGCAATTAGGTAGAAGTTGGTATATACTGAGAAAGACAATCTGACTTAGGAGAAAATTGATAGGTAAATTTGGGAGTTCTTCATTGGGGCATTTTAGAGATTGTGAAATAAATTATTTAAATTTGAATACTTCACATTTGACAAATGTTCTTCCAGTTGAGGTCAAATTAAACCAGGTGGATGTGAACTTTTGTAACACAAAAGAAAATTGGTCTCAACAATTTGGAAGATATTGAAGGTATTGACATAGAGTTTTATGAAGAGATATGGAAGAGATAAGTAGAGAATCAAGAAAAGAGAAACATGGATATTTGGAGCTAGGTAGAGAAGAGAAAGCGATATATTACAAAGCAGAGATTGTAATAGGAAGAAAATAACAACTATAAAATGATATAGTTGTTAAGAATATGATGAATACACATAAATGTTCCTTATGCTGCAACAGGAAAATTTGTAATCATCAGATTTTTAATTTTTTATTTCATTTCTGAGTCCATAGGCTTAAGGTGTACATTTTTATTCCAAAACTACATATAAAAAATTCATAAGATAACCTATATCTTTCTATTGTGGTATTTCAATCATTTAAATAGGATATATTTTCTAACATTTGTATTTAATTCACCTATTTCCTTTTTCATTGTAAAAATTTTAAATTCCATTATATAATTTAGTTAAACTATTGTGTAATGTCTAACTAAAGCCTGATAGTGGTTTCTTAGACCATTCAAGGACCTTAGAACATTTAAGCATGTTTATTCCCTTGCATATGTTATGTTGTTATATTGTTATTGTTATGTCACTATTGTTTTGTAAATTTGATATTCATTTATATCTACCCATAGATTAATCATTTTTGATTCTCTACATTTCTTTCTGTATTTTATCTCAGAATACGTTCTTCTGCTTGAAGTACTACATCAGTGTAATATCATGTAGTCTATTGGTGACAAATCTTTATAGTTGTTTGTGGAACAATGAATTTGACTTCCATTTTTAGAAGGATTTTTTTCTCTTTATTCTCATTCATTAAAAGTGTCATTTCAGTGTCTTCATTTTTATGGAGGTTTTAGCTGTTGGGTTTTTGTTTGTTTTTGTTGTTGTTCTTTTTATACATGATAGTATTGTATAATTTCACTTCTTTTTTACAAACATGGAGTACATTTTATTTTAATTAGTTCCCCAGTCTTGTGGATGTACAGGATAATGAGATTCACTGTGGTGTATTCATATATGTACATAGAAGAGTTACGTCAGAAACATTCCAATGTCTTTCTATTCTTTTCCCTCCTCCTTTCCCTTCACCCTCCTTTATCTAATTTACTGAATTTCTATTTTATCTGCTCCCCACTTGTTGTATCTTAACATCTGTTTATCAGAGAATATTTGACCTTTTTTGGGGGGGATTGGCTCATTTTGCTTAGCACAATAGTCTTTAGACACATCCAATTTCTGGCAAAATCATTCTTTTTTATTGCCAAATAATATTTCATTGTGTATATGTACCACATCCATTCATCTGTCATAGGGCACGTAGGTTAGTTCCTTAGCTTAGCTATTGTGAATCGAGCTGCTAAAAACAGTGATGTGGCTGTGTCACTGTAGAATGTTGATTTTAAGTCCTTTGGGTATATACTGAGAAATGGAATAACTGGGTCAAATGGTGGTTCCATTCCAAGTATTCTGAGAAATTTCCATAGTGCATTCGTAGTAGTCAAACCAATTTGCAGTCCCACCAGCAATGTATGAGTGAAACTTTTCCCCCACATCCTCACCAACATTTATTATTACTTGTTTTCTGGATAATTGCCATTCTGACTGGAATGAGATGGAATTGCAATGTAGTTTTAATTTGCATTTCTCTAATTGCTAGAGATGTTGAACATTTTTTATATATTTGTTGACCATTTGTATTTATTTTTCTGATAATTTCAGATAATTTCAAGCAACGAAATTGAAGATGCCATCAAAAGTCTATCAACAAATCAAAGCCCCGGACCAGAAGGATTCCCAGCCAGTTTTCCCAGACCTTTGAAGAAGAACACCAATCCTTCTCAAATTATTCCATGAGAAAGTTCTTAGTTTTAGTGTTGTTTCTTTGAGGCAATGTGATTGTTTTCTCTACCTTTTGGGGGTATTTTTTCCCCACACATCCTCCGTATGATTTCCTTTTATAGAGGTTGAGGTTCTATAGTCTCTGGTATCTGGGTTTGTTGTTTTCTGTCAGTACTAAAAATTTCTCAGTGGTTACCTTTCAAGTATTGAATTGATCATTGTCTCTCCCCTTTTTCATCATCATATTAAAGATTTTACTATGTTAAGGATAATTCATATACTGTTTATTTTTTTTTCCACTGCTGGTTTCAAGCACTTTTCCCCCCTTTTTGTTTTCTTGTTTTTTTGTTTTTTTGTTTGTTTTTTGTTTTTTTAACTCAAGCTAATACACTGAATCAGACTGACAAATCAGACTCACATAAATCAGAGGATATACCCAGTAATGGGTGTTACTATTCATTTCAATAATTCAGTTAATCAAAAGGTTCAGATGTGGCTGAGATAATTCTAGGACATCAGCGATGGTCTTCACTACTGATGAGTACTTCCTATGTCAGGCATGACCTTGAGGATTATTATTGATGATTTCTTTAATGTAATATTGTACAACTGAACAATAAAGTTATTTCCTGCTATGTAAAGTCCATTTAAAAAATAAAGATGGTTACAATGCTGTCATTGTTCTAGAATTTCTTAATTTTAATTTTTTAACTTATAAAAATCTATTGATAAGCATCTATTTCCATTTTACTTCATCCATTAAGAAGATTTTCCCTACAAGTCTATCATTATACTCTTTTCATTTTTATCTTATTACTTTCTAAAGATTTATCAGTATTTCCATGCTGAGATCAATACAAATGCAGTTAAATAGAACATGTTCAAAACCATGGTCAACTTAATCTACCACAATCAATATACAAATGACTATGAATCTTGGAACTATCAAAATGTGAAACTTATACATCATTTTAACTAAATATTCCAAGAACAGTATGTATATGTGAGGAGAATATTAGAAGAATTGACATTAATTTTAAAGAAGTAATCTTGAAAAGAAGCTTATTTTCTTTATTTATGAAGATCACAAGTTTGAGGTGGCAAGACTGTGCAACTTAGTGAGACCTTATCTCAAAAATAGTAAAAAGGGATAGGAATGTAGCTCAGTGGTAGAGTGCTTGCCTAGCATGCAGAAGACCCTGTTTCAATCATTAGTACAAAAATAAATTGTATTTAGTTGTGATGAGAACACTTAAAGTCCTCTCTTCTAGCTGTTTTGAAATGTACAATGCATTATTCTTAACTATAGTCATTTTGCTGTGGAATGGCACACAATAATTTTTTTTTTATCTAAGCGTAGTATTTTACCTGTTGATCAACTATTCCTTCTGCTTTTCTGCTGTCCCCAGCCTCTGGTAACCACTGTGTTATTCTCAACATCTATGAGATAGTAGGATTTTTAGGCTTTGCATTTGAGTGAGAATATGTGACATTTTTCTGTGACTTTTCAATTTAATTTATAAAACAAATTCATTGGATTTTCAGTGCTTAAGAAATAAAGTGATGCATGAAAATGACTAAATATCCAATTTCTAATTTAATTTCCATTCTACTTGCAGAAATGATGTTGTATTAACTGACTGGTGATCATATACCACAAAGCCCAGACTCTGAGGGACTTATGAATTTTAATAAATGTTTATTTCAGTATAGTCAAAGCATTGTGAATGAAAGATTATAAAGCTAAAAAGGTTCCCGCTGGGGCTTTGTGGTGATAAATAAAGAATATCTAAGGGATGGTATGGAGACTCTTCCTTATGAGAAACAGAGTGAAAAGTAATTAGTGAGCGTTGAAGACAATCATCACCATTAAAACCTTTTCTTTGATATGGACCTAGGAAGAGGTGACAGAAGCTCTTAAAGGCTAGTTCTTATCTTCTGTCCTCCACCTTATCACTCAAATATTACCTGTAGTTTGGTACTTTTCTTCCTAAATTCTATGTCTACAGCTATTTAGAAAATTCAAAACTTATTCAGAAAAGTACAGCTAACTCTCCTTGAGAGATTTAAAGAGAGTTTCACAAGCTGTATTTGAAACTCAAATGACAAGTTGTTTGAAAAAGAGTAGAATAGGGAAAGAAATTCTGGAAAAGGGACTAGCATGAGAAATAACAATGATAGTGGGAAATCCACCACATAACTAGGGAACAGTGATTTCAGTAAACCTGGAAGGAAATATTGGTTACTAAGGAAGTGGCCGGAAATGAAGCTGGAGAGTTGAATGTGTTTAATGAATTTGGTCACAATAAATAGGTAGGTTAGAGAAAACCAGAAGATCTTGTTAGTACAAAGTTATGAAGACACTGATTTCAATGTACTTAAGGATGAATAAGCAATTCAAAGAAGTGTACTATGTCTTTCAGGGAAGGTGATTAAATCCCCAGTACTAATCTAGCGCACGTGCATGTTTGTGTGTGTGT
>JAJEJO010046325.1:0-31700 GCA_020662805.1 Glaucomys volans | reverse complement strand
CATTGCTTATCCTATTTCCACCTCTTCCTTTTTGCTGTAAGAGAGTTCCAGTTAGGGAAAGGAGGCAGCAATCTACCCAACTAAATAACTTCCCAGTTTGCCTCATTTCAAGGGTGGGCTTTGTGACACAATTCCACTTAAGGAGATGCAGATTTCTATTGAGGTTTTCTGGAAAAGCTTTTGCGCCTTCAACTGAAGAGAAGAGGACGCATCTGGCAGAGCTGTGCCCCCTTCTGTCTATCTTGAAGCTAGACCTGCTGGCTGGGGTGCCACCTGGGACCCTTTAGGCAACAAGTCATGCTACCCAGACATGACTTGTGACACTGTTGAGTCCCTGTCCTATCCCTCAAGTGCCTCCGCCTGAGCTTCATATTATGAGAAAGTAACTGGGTCTCTCTTACACTGACATGTGTCATTGTACTGGTCACAGAGCACCTGAAACCCTCTGTTTGGCAGATTCTTCCACCTTAAGTCTTGATGAGGGGGAGAAACCATTGTCCTATCCCAACTGGAGCTGAAAATGGCCAAATACCTGTAGTTTCTCTCACAGTGATCACAGGGGCTGTGATCCAGGTGACATCAGTTTCACTCTAGACCTGCTGCCACTGACTGAGAAGTCTGTGCTGAGGTGCAGGAAGAGCACAGATGTCCAAACCCATATGTAGTGCCCCTCCCGTCTTGGACTGGGGATTAAACCCGGGGGTACTAAGCTACATCCCCTTCCTTTTTTATTTTGAGACTGAGTTGCTGAGACTGGCTTTGAACTTGCGATCTTCCTGCCTCAGCCTCCCCAGCTGCTAGGGTTGCAGGTAGGCACCACCATGCCTGGCCAAGGAAATTAAATCAATTAAAAATAGACCAGAGTGGGTGGCATTGAGACTGGGGCAAAATGACAGTGCAGATAATAAATGATTGGGTCGGGAAGAAGGCAGCTGATTCAAAAGGAAATAAAATGTTAATACCTCCAAACACTTCTCCCTCCTCCAACCTGTTACCCAGGTTACCTGCCTCCAGGGAATTGTTCCTCCCATCAAGGAGGTGTTAATGAGTACCCCTGGGTGGCTCCATTCCTGCCTTTCTGGCAGATCTGGAAAATAGGGAGAGGTACCTGGGCAGCTTCCCTTCCCTCCTTTTGGCCCCATAGGCGAGATGGGAAGTGGGGGACCAGGGAAGAAAGGAATCCTGAAATGGATCAGAGATACAGGATACCCCTCTCCCTTGAGCACCAGCTCTGGGCCCCCTCTTCTCCAGAGCGCGCACTCTCTCTCTTTCTTTCCCTCTCACTCTTGCTCTCTCTGTCTTCCTCTGTTATGGAACCAGATCCCAATTCTCAAGACAGGTTTTAGATGGGAACTGTGCAGGTATCTTCACCAGGGTTGGATTCTCCAATCCCCACATCTCTCTGAGGTGCATCTTTCTTTCTGGAGAAGAATAATGAGCACCCGTTTGCTAATTAAATGCAGTCAGGGCAAGCTGCCCTTCTCCAAGACTCAGGTGACTGGATTGACAGTGTAGGTGGCTCCTAATCACCTGTCCTGCAGGTCAGGGAAGGTGGCTTTTGCCAAAGCCCTCTCTCACTGTCCTATCCAGGCCTGGAGCATGGAGTACACAGGTCTGTAATGCTGCTCTGCCTTTGATGCATGGAGATGGACAAAGGGTGGAAGAACTGGGAGATTCTGGATGGGGCCATGCCTGGTGAACCCCAAAGGTCCCCCTGCTTTCCTGACTGCCCTTAGGCACAGCCTGTGGTGACTGGTCAACTAACAGGTGCTCTGGGAAAGCCCCAGGGACACACACCACTGGATGAGCCCTACTGCACTTCCTGGCACTCATTCCTCCTGTGCATGCCCCTCCCCTTGCTGATGAGACTGTAGCCCTGGAGAGAGGGACATTTTACAACAGTGGCTCCTAAAGAAGTGCTGAGTTCCCTTTGCCCATGTATTAGGCCTTTACAAGCCTGTGGGGCTTCTCCCCATTGCTATGTCTGTGCTCCATGAGTTTCTCTGGCTGTAAAAGAAGCATTTTCAATTCGCCCCTTCCTTAAACTCCTCCAGAAAAAGGGTGTTAAGCATCTAAGGATCATTAGATATCCGCCTTACAATCTGGAGATTCCTTTGGCCCAGAGAGTAGAGAAATATACCCTATCAAGGTCCTTTTGTTCCCAGGGGTTGTCAGACTTGGAAGGTTATTGTGAAAGGAGAGTTAGTCATGCCTGTAAGTATGAACTCTTCAGGGTCATGGGCATTATGCAAAAAAAAAAAAAAAAGACCCTGGTTCCTTCTGCCAATGATGCCAGCAATAGATTTGGCAGAACCCCGTGGTGAGACAGGTTTGCTGGTCCTCAGAACCTCACAGGGAGAGGTTCCTATAGAAGAAAGTGGAGTTTCCTCTGGCTGGGGCGCCTGAGTCCTGCTTTCTCTTACTCAGGTGGGAGCCTCATTCTCTCACTGTGCCAGGCTCACCACTGGCCTGCACACTGAAATTATTGGGGTTTTCATGTTGTTCAGAGGGGGGAGCCTCATCCTCAAAAAGGAGGAGTGCAAACTGCTGGCCGCTAGAGCCTCTGGAAGCTAGATGCTGAAAAATGCCTCATTTTCTTCTGCTGCCAGGCCTGGGAAATGACCTAGTCACAGGTGGACAAAGGAGATGTCTCACAATTTTCAGCATCAAACCTGACCTGATTACCACCTGGGGGAATGAAAACTGGTCTCCAAGGAAACACACTATAGGACCACACCTTGGGAGACTGATTAAACAACAACCAAAAAAAGGTTAAAATGCCCTGTGTATGAGGGTTTGCCTCTCAAACCCAGAACAGTCCCTTCCCTTCTCAGCTTCTGTCAGATCTCTGTCTCTCCAAGGCTTACAGAGCCTGCAGAGCTTGCAAGACTCACAAGGCTTGCAGAGGACCCATTTGAGACCAAAGGGGGAAAGAAAGGTGTCACTTTTCAATCCACTTAGCATAATAATATTTTCAAGGTTTCCCCATATTGGAGCATATATTAGAATTTCTTTTAAGGATACATAATAGTCCATTCTGTATATATGAATAGAATGAATAATATTCCATTCTAGGGCGCACCTTGTTTATCCATTCATCTGCCAATAACATTTCACTTGCTTCTACCTTTTGACTACAATCAATAATGCTGCTGTGAATGTTGATGGACAAATACCTGTTCAAGTCCTCGCTTTTCATGTTTTTGGTTATATCAGCAAGAGTGGAATTGATGGATCATCTGGTAATTGCCTAGTTAATTTTTTGAGGACTTGCCATGGTGTTTTCCACAGCAGCTGAAACATTTGAAATTCCCATCCACTATGCATGAGTGATCCAATTTCTCCCCAATCTCGAAAGCACTTTTTATTTCCTGGTGTTGTTTGTTTGTTTTATAATAGCCATTCTAGTCGGTGTGAAAGGGGTGCTCATTGTAGTTTTGATGTAAGTGTTGGGTTTCTACTTTTTAATCTGCACAATCACTTTTTTAAAAAGAATTAAATTATGCTATTTGCCAGTAAATGGATGGTAATGGAGAATATCATGCTAAGTGGAAAAATCCAAACTCAGAAACTCAAAGGTCAAATGTTTTCTCTCAAATGCAGAAGGTAGAATAAAATGAAGGAAAGCGAGAGGGAAGCATAGGATAATATAAAGAACCAATCAAATATAAATTAATAGACATTAATATTTTCATTGTGTTTATCCCAAACCTGTTCTCACTTTGGTTGTTTGTCTTTCAATTTTATGTGAAATTTTTAATGTAAAATTTTTCTTCTCTAATCAAATCTATTAATCATATTATTGGCATCATCTAAGTTTACTTGTAATTCCCTCTTCTTGAAGCTGATAAGTATTAGGTATATTGTTTCCTTTTTCTTTCAAACCTTAATATATCTGAAATTAACCTAGGGTGCAATGAGATGACTGTCTGATCCATGTGCTTTGCCCATAGTTATAATCAATGGCTCCAACATCACTTAACAAGTAAGACTTCAATTCCCTGACTCATGCCCACCACTTCCAACGGACTCTGAGGGCTTCATAAATGCCAAAATGTGTGTGGAGTGGACCCTGTGAGGTGCCCAGATTCCCCTCCAGGACTGAGGAATTTACCCACCAAGCTGCTGGAGTGTGGGTGAGACAGAGCCCCAAATTTGGGGACTGCCTCCCCTCCTTGCAGGGACAGATTGCATCCAAGGAGTGGTCACTGCAGAGCATAAAGGTCCAGCACTTTGCCTCAAAGTGGGGCAATTTGGAAGGGCCACATGACCTTTGGGCTTGATGAGCTGCTTTTGGGCCCCTAACTCAGTTGACTCCCCTCTGCTCACTCTTGCATCTTCCCCTTTCCTTCCCTTCCTTCTACAGGTGTTTATCCCCAAATCATTCCTTGCACATATTTTTCTTTTTTTCTTTTTTTTTTCTTTTTACTTTTCAGATACAAGGAGCGTTTTGCATTCATAGTTGTCATCATCTGAATCCATAGAGCTGTGGTGTTGTGTAGTAAACAAAATGACACACAGGGACTGGTAAGATAGGAGCAAATGGAGAATCAAGAACATATAAGGGCCAACAGAGCTTGGCTGAAGGTTGTCAAGTTAAGAACCATGCTTCTCTAATGGAGGTGGAAGAGAGTTGGCCTATGGTGTGGTGAGGAGCTGGAGCTGACGTGCAGAGGTGACTGTGGAGTTTTGCTTTAAATAAGTGATAAGCCGTATTCAAAATTTGGAGTCTGACCAAATTGGATTGTAATGTGTGCATGTGTGGATGTGGAACAAAGTTCCCACCATTCTACACACTTACAATGCACCAATCAAAAAAACATATTTGCGTGAAAAAAAGAAAGAAAAACACACAAAAAAAGAAGTTTTGAGTGAACTGCATCTTTCTGGAGCATTTGGTTCCTTAGTAAGGCAATCCATGTATTTTCATGGCACACCTGTCCTTAGCAAAGTCACAGAAAGAGTCACAGAGCCTTCTGAAGGAATTCCCAGCAGGCTGGGGATCAGGAGATTGAAGGTACATTTTGGCCATTAATTGACCCTATGAACTTGAGCAAGTCACTTCCTCCCTCTGGCTGTGAGCCAGATCCTTCTTGGTAAAATGACAATTCATCTTGTCATTAGGTGAGCAAAGGTTGACTCTAGAAGTGGCTTTAGAGCTTATCCTCATTCTGCAGGTCCAATGAAGTGAAGTGGTTTCTGAATGGCATTGAGTTAGAATCAGGTCTGATCCTGGATCGCAGGTTCCAGGTCCTCAGACTAAGGGGAGTTTTGAGAATCTTTCCAACCTTAATCCAGTGATTTCTGCCAGAGGAACATCATCACCAAATTAAGACATTTGACATTATATCAATAGTTACAAGACAACTAAGGAAAACAGACAACCACCCCACTTCTTTATCTCTTCAAAGAAACGAGTTGTCAGGAAAAGTTGTGAGATTGGAGCTGAACTTTGAAAATGTGTGGATGTAAGAGATCATTGTGGATCTAGGAGAGAAGGCAGCACAAAGCCATGGACAGGGGCCCAGAGGACAAAGACTTGTCTGACTGGTGGGGAGGCTTAAGACAGGGCTGTTGGGCTACGGTCCTGGAGAGGGTGGTTGGTGTGCATCTTCCCCATTCCTTGGGACCCATCTAGAGCTATCCATGGGGACCTGACTTACTATTTTAAATCTATAAGAAATCGGGAAGTAGAAACTGTACCAAGATCTCTTCAGTAATTAAATAAATAGTTAAATGTACTAATTTCTGATTTGTCCTTAAGTACTTAAATGATGTCTTAGGCATAAGGAATTCATAGTATCGCTGGCACCAGGGCTAGCTAGAAAATCCAGTTAGTAGAATAATGAACTATTGATATTTGTGCTTTTGATGGTATTTCCTTGGAAAAGATTCAATAAGCACAATTGTTAAAAACAAACAGAGAGGCCTACCCAAGTGAATTTCCTTTTTTATAAGGGATTGGTGGAAAGATACAGAAAAGATTCCAAATTTCATTTTTGGCATGGATATCTAGAGAAATGTAATTATGGTGGGATAATGGAAATATATACTTGTAAAACAAGCAAGGAAGTGTCAAACAATGCAGTAGAAATCATAAAGCAAGATTAGAGAAATAAGACTTAACAACGCCCATGCCTATATATGTCGAGTTCCTGATTTAATAACAGACTTTCATCTAAAACCAAAAATTCCCATGTGCTCTATTCACCTATAACAAAATGATGCAGAGCACACACAAATACGAAGATAGAGAAAAAGGAGACAAAATAAAAGAAATAGATATTTAAATGAAAAAGGCAAAACAAGAAAAATGGCAAATATTAATATTGGTAAGAATGAGACCAAGAGTAAAGGGTATTGTTTTTTAAAAGGTGCATCCACATTGAATGTGGAATGTATTGTAAAATTATAGCCCAGAAACACAGAGAGAGCAAAAGTTGTTAAAATACAAGGAAATGGTGGAAAGAAACCATTGTAAAAACTCAGCATATCACATTAACAATCTTTGGTAAGTCATGGAGTCAAAAATCCAAGGGCTTTAAATATGCTTAATAATGCTAATTTGATAGATGTCCATAAATTTTGTGCTGTACATGTGATATCATCTTCATTCCAAATATTCATTCATAAAAAAATTATTATATACCAGAACAAAAAAAATCAATGAACTCCAAAAAACCAAACTTTTTCCTAAGTACAAAAAAAAACTAGGGTTAGAAATAAAAATTTAATCTAAAATCTCACTACTGCTTGAGTACTGAAGCAAACTTTCCCTAATTATGTATTAGATAATAGAGAAAGTGAAAAAGGGTCAAATAGAGATTGCATAGACAGCAACAGCAGTGCGAAACTACATGTCAAAACTTACTGCTGGAAGATGGTTAAAATATATTAGTTTACAGAAATAACCAAGACACAGGAAAAGGTTGATAAATTGGTAATAAATCAAAATGGAAACAAATAAAAATAAAAATCTGTAAGGCTCAACTCAGACAACCTTTAATCATTTAATAAGGAAGAATGAAGATAAATTACCTATGAATTTAGCCAAGAAAACAAAAGAACAAAAAAAATTAAAGAAGCATTGAAGAGGAAAATTTGAAATGGGAGGGAATATGATTCGTAATTAGGAAAACAGTCCCACAAGTATAGACAGGAGTTGATTTTCTTAAATAATAACGTGGAAGGGTGCAGTGGTGCATGCCAGTGTCTCAGAAGGCTGAGGCAGGAAGGTGGCAAGTTCTAAGCCAGCCTCAGCAGTTTAGCAAGACCTGTCTCAGAATAAAAGGAGCTGGGGATGTGGCTCAGTGGTGAAGTACCCTGAGTTCAATCCCCAGGACCAGAAAATAAAAGAAAATAGTAATAATAAAGTAAGTGTGTTTCAATGACTATTTACAAAGGGAAACAGTAAAATTTGGTATAAGAAAAGCATGTAACAGATGAAAACCTTTCAACCAAGGCTATGCTTTAGGTTCAATGTGAAAATTTCATTGAACTTCACAGTTGTGGGGAAAAATTAAAATTGCCAAAAATCATATAGAAAACCAAGAGGAACTGTAAAGCGTTAAGTCAAATTTTTGTTTTTAAATTTTTATTGATTTCCAAAACGGGGGTTTTATTTTTTTAAAACAAGGTTTTAAAAAAAAGTTAAATATTTCAGATGGTATATAAAATGGCCTAGATCACAGAAAATGTTTAAAACGTCTTCAATTGTATTACACAGATGATTGTAACCCAGTTAACTAAAATCTAATCCAGAGTTTTAAACACCCCCCCCCCCCACACACACACACCAAATTTACAAACTGATATTTTTGTTTGTTTTGTTTTTGCTGGTTTGTGGTTCAGGGATTGAACCCAAGACCTCACACACACAAGGCTATTCACTGAGCTACATCCCTGTTGAGGTGTCCCCCAAAAGTTCATACATGAGACAAGACAGAAATGCTCAGAGGTGGAATGATTAGATTGTGAGAATCATAACCTAATGAGATAATGTGGATTATTAACTGTGTGTTCACTGTAAACTGGTTGGGCGTGGCTGGAGGAAGTAGATCAATGGAGGTGTGACTTTGGGGTTTATGTTTTGTCCTTGGTGAGTGGAGCTCTCTCTCTCTCTGCTTCCTGGTTGCCATGCCCTGAGCTGCTTTCCTCCACCATGCCCTTCTGCCATGATGTTCTGCCACACTTCCCACCCAGAACTATTGGCCAACCTTAGACTGAAAATCTGAAAAAGTGACCCAAAATAAACTCCCTCCTGTAAGTTGTGTTCTTCGGGTCTTTGGTCACAGTGATGCAAAGCTGACTAAAATAATTTCCATCCCTTTTTCTTTTATTTTGAGTCAGGGTCCCACTAAGTTTTTCAGTCCTTCCTTCACTTGGGATCCTCCTGCCTCAGCCTCCTAAGTAGGTGTAACGACTAATGTGTGACAACATGCAGAGCATGAGGACAATCTTAATCACACATAAAAATGCAGTCTTAAAGTTTTATCAAGTTATATACATCAGAATCAAATGAGGTTTATTCTAAGAATTTAAAAATGATTTGCTATTAGTATCTATTCCTATAGATCATGAGGGTAAGGACATTTGTGAATATCTTAACACAGATTACAGAATCATCATTTGATAATATTTAATAATCACTGCTTTAAGAAAAAACTCTTACTTAAGTATAGGCAAACATTTCCGTCATCTGACACCAGCAGCTATTGTTTTCTGTTCTCATTTTCATTAAAACCAAAATCATAAATAGGGATTCCATCACCATTATTGGTAGATATTCAAATCAATGCATTAAAGATATAAAACAAGAGTTACAAACATTATTTTCAGGAACATCATTTTCCTGAAAAATCTGTATTTGGAGAACTAATAAGAGACACTATTAAATTATAATTACAAAGCCAATGCACAAAACACCAATTAATTCCTAATAATTCTACTTATAAAGTATCAAGAACAGATAGAATTCATCTCTGGTGATAGAGGGAGTATTGAGAATGAATCTGAGATGGGAAATCTGAGAAAACGGAGAGAGAATATTGCCTGAAAAGAATTACAGAGATGGAGATATTCTGTATGTTTATTTGGAGTGCTTATTTTTTATTATTTTTAATTTTTGATTAGCAGGTATTAATGGTACATACTAATGGAGTTCAGTCAAATGTTTCCACTAATGCATTCAACATGCACTGATCAAATTCAACCTCCCTTTATCCACCTTACACACACACACACACCCTTCCCGACTTCTATTAACCACTATTCAACATTCATGGCAATTCTCTTTAGCTTCCACATGTGAAAGAAGACACTGTACTTGTCTTTCTGTGTCTGGCTTATTTCATTTAACATGATTTCCTCGAGTTTTATCCATTTTACTACAAATGATAGGGTCTCATTCTTCTTAGTGGATGAAAAATTTTGCACTATGTGTCTATCAGCTTTTCTTTATTGATTGGAGTGTTTATTAAAAGATATGTCCCCTACATTGTAAGTTATAGGAATTTTACTGTATGTGCATCAGAATCATATAGTAGGTAGTCTTTTCTGACTGGCTTCTTTCACTTAACCATTTATTTCTAAGCCTCCTCCATGTCTTTCTGTCGTTTGATAACTGTTTTCTTTTTACAACTAAATAATATTTCATTGTAATGAGGGGACCACAGTTTCTGTGACCATTGACCCTACTGAAGAACATCTTGGTTGCTTCGAGTGTTTGACAGTTATGAATAAAGCTGCCATAAGAATTCAGGACTCTCATGTGAACTTTTATGTGAATAAAAATTTTCAGCTGATTTTGGTAAATATCTAGGAGCACAGTTGCGAGATCACGTGTTAAGAGTGTTTGGATTTGTAGAAAACTGGCAAACTGCCTTCCAAAGTGGCTGTACCATTTGGCATTACTATCAGCAATGATTGAAAGTTCCTGTTTTTTACTTCCTCATCAGTATTTGGTATTATCAATTTTTTGGACTTCAGCCATTATAATAAGTGTGTAGAGCTATCTAATTGTTTTCATTGGTAGGTCCATAATGTTTTCATATGCTTATTGGCCATCTGTATATCTTTATTTTTAAAGTATCTGTTCAGATCTTTTACCTATTTTTAAGTGGGTTGTTTTCTGAGTTTCAAAAGTTACTTGTTTATTATGGGTACAAGTCTAAAATCTCATATGTGTAAATATTTTCTCCAATTCTCTTGTCCTTTGTTTTCATTAATGTTTTAAACTTAACAAAGTACAGTTTTTTTTTTTTTTCTTAGATCTGGCTTTTGGCATTGACTCTAAAATCTCATTGCCAGAAAAAAGTTCATCTAGTATTTCTTCTAAGTTATTTTCTTCAAGTTTTATAATTTTCCTTTCACATTTAAGTCCATGACCCATTTTGAGTTAATTTTTGAGAAAGATAATAAGGTCTGATTCATTTTTTTTGTATGCGAGTTGGGGTTAGGGTTAGGATCAGGGGTATTTGTTCCAGTACCATTTGTTGAAAAAACATTCCTGCCTCAATGCTTCTTTGTCACAGATAATTTCACACTATTTTCAGGGATCTGTGTCTGCACTCTCTATTCTGGTCCATTGTTTACTTTGTCCATTATCAGTAGCACACTGTCTTGATTATTGTAGCTATATAGTAAGCCTTGAAGGTGGGTAGTGCCAGTTCTCCAATTTGCTTCTTCCTCAGTATTGTACTGGCTATTGTCCTTTTGCCTTTCTTTATAAATTTTAGAGTCAATTTGTCATTATATACAAAATAATTTGCTATAGGATGTTGATTGGGATTTTGTTGAATCTATAGGTTAAACTGGGAATAACTGACAACAACTGAGTCTTCTTAGTATGAATATGGAATTCCTGTCCACTTATTTAATCTTCTTTGATTTCTTTTATCATGAGTTTTTTCATTATCCTTATATAAACATTATGTGTATTTTATTAGACTTATACCTAAGTATTTTCTTTATTTCTTTTTTGGAGGTAGGGATAAAAGTGTAAATGATGTTGTGATTTCAAATTCCAATTGTATATTGCTGGCATATAGGAAAACATTTGCCTTTGGTTTATTAACCATGCTTTTTAGTTCCAGGATTGTGTTTTGGTTTGTCAGTTCTTTGGGATTTTCTATACTTACAATCATGTCATTTGCTAATGAAAATAGCTCTATTTCTTCCTTCCTCATCTGTACACTTTTTATTTCCTTTTCTTGTCCTACTGCACTAGCTAGGACTTCTAGAAAGATGTTGAATAGGAGTAGTGAAACAAGATCCTTTGCCTTGTTCCCAATCTAAATGTAAAGTACACCTCCCTAAAATAAGTTACTAAAAAACTAACATCTCTCCTGTACATCAGCAGTGAATGTATAGAAAATATAAGGAAAACTAATTTTTAATTGCAACACAAAGAAAGCTCAAATTTAATCAAATGAAAAAGACATAAAGAAAACTACAGGTATTTCACTAAAGGGCATAGAAGATTTTGAATGAAAGGAGAAAGGCATTTCTACTTCAAGGGGAATAGTTAGCATTACAGAGGTTTCCCAAATAAGTTTATAGACTGAATGAAATCCAAATCAATATTGAAATAGTGAAATTTGCTATTGATCTGTAGAAAATCAGTCCAAAGTTCATCTGGAAGTATAAACATGCATGAGTAGTAAAGACATGTTTTCAAAGAGTACTATAATGAGGAAGAGCTTCGCTGCCAAAAATCAAAACATGTCTTCAAGTAATATTCATTAAGATATCTTATTACAGATATAAAAAAAGGAAGATTACATTAGGATAGCAGACTCCAGAGCCCAGAAATGGTTTCTAAGTATACTTAGAAATTTGGAATGTAACAAAGGTAGCAGTCAAGAAAGGAAAAGGTAATTCGATAAATAGTTTTGGGAATTTATTGAGTGTTTGGGAAAAAATAACCTAGCTCTTCAGCATATATGGCATGTCAATGTGAATTACAAATGGACTGAACCATGTGCCTTAGCCAGGAGAGCTGGGCAGGATTCTGGCAGAGGAGGCTCCATGCTGGGTGCTCTGGGCAGCTGAGGGAAGCACACCAAGCAGGAGTTCAGCAGCTGCCATGCTGCTGATGCACAGGTCACCCAGCTCCTTAGGGAGCTGTCACACTGGAACAGCCCTTCAAAGTTGTCCCAGATTGAGATAAAGACCTTCGTGCCCAGGAATTGACCAGGTGTTGAATGTGGGGTGTGATGGTTTGGATCTGAAATATGCCTCAAAAACTCACATGTTGAAGACCTGGGCCCCAGTGTGGCACAGCTTAGAATTGGGGCTTTGGGGAAGTGACTGGCTCATGAGGGCTCCAATCTCATTAGCAGGCTAATCCATGCGATGGATTAATAATTCAAATGAACTCCTGGGAGGAAGAATAAACTACAGGCAGGTAGGGCATGGCTGCAGGAGGTAGGTCAACTGGCGAGTGCCCTCAGGGACTAGACCTGGTCCCTGGCCCCTTCCTCTCTGCTTCCCACTGTAGGGAGCTGAGCAGCTTTCCTCTCCCATGCCCTTCCACCATGAGTTACTGCCTTGGTTGGAGTCAGCCAACCATGGACAGAGACTTCTGAAACCATGAGCAAAAATAAACCTTAACGCATCCTCTAAGTTGTTTTTATACGGCATTGGTCAGCTGACTAACACCTGGGTTTCACCCTGGACAGGTATAAACATGGATTGGGCAGCTTTCTTTGGCTGAAGAAAATTCCAAAAAAGTCTTTCACCTGTAAACTATTGCAGCCCACACTCCTAGCAGTGTGGATGATAAGGGCCTCCGTCTTGAGGAGGGGATCTGAGAGCAGACATGCACTACATGGTTAAATGTAGCGAATGAAATTATAGGACAAATACAGAAGAAAACATGAGTAAATATTTCCAAGAATAGAATTGGGAACGACTTTTCCTTGGCTCAAAAAGAATTCAGAACAAAACCCCATACATACAACCAGAAAAATCAAAGCCAAATAATCTATTGGGGGAAATATTTGCAATAAACATAAGAGTTAATACATAGATATTCTTGATATATAAATTTGCTTAAGAGTAAAGTTTTAAAGACTAGCACTGCAGTAGAAAGGCAGGCAATGATCATAAGCAAAGAAAAGAGAGATGAATAATAAACTTCTGAAAAAGTATCCAACTGCACTAAAAAAGAAATGGAAACTTAATACAATTCTTCCTCATTAAGGTGTCCCAAGCTGAGGCCTGTAGAGTTGAAGCGATTCAGTCACATGACTGGGCCATAATAGAGGAGGCATTCAAATCTAGGGTTGAATTCTGGTTAAATGTTGCACAGTATAATTTAAGACAGAGGCATTCAACCAAAGCCTCATTAACTAGATAGTAAAGAGAACAGAAAAGCTACACAATAATGTAATTTAAGAATCTAGAAGACAGATGGAGAAGGTCTACCTTCCCTGCAAACCTGATACAGTCAAATCCTAAATTGTGACTGAGGAAGACCTAGAAGCAACCCCAGTTGACACTGGAGAACACCCCACAGTTCAGGAATAGGCAGTAATTCCAGGAACCTCTGGAAATGGGAGTCATAAGGGGAGTTAAGGCCAGAGGATTGGTAGAAGGGTCACGTGGGAAGCATTTGGATCTCCAGAACCTTCCCACGTTCTATGCAGCTGGGGGTCTGTACTTCCCCTGGCCCAGCTGAAGATTGGACACTCACTCTACAAACCCACTCTCTGCAGGCAATAAGCCCAGGGGCACGGGGGAGCACCAGGCACCATAGACAGAAGTCAGGTGATAAAGAGAAGCATGCACACTCTGTTGAGACCCTGGCTGCCTTCCTCAGCCTGCTCCCCAAATACTAGTAGCCACCACCCCCACAAGGCAGGAGACCAAGAGAAGAGATCCAATGGCCTTGACACCCTGGGTTCCCCGAATCATCTGATTCCAAGGTCTGTGTCATTTCTACTATAATAGTTGGGTATTTTCCAAATCAGATTAAAAAAAAAAAGGAATTGTGAAGCAGCAATTGTGACTATTGGTTTTACTGAGGTGGGGGTGTAGGAGGAGGAGACAGCAGTGGGAAAGACACTAGGACCTCAGGTGAGCTCCCCTACCTGCAGGGACTGGCTTTTCCTTCCAGCTCTGCTTTTCCCAAGGCCCTGAGAAGAGGGCTGTCTGGCCTGGAGTTCAACCTGCACATCACCTCCAGCCCCGCTCCTCCCATCCCCAGAGGTAGGGAGGCTGAAATTTCCAACTCCAACGTCACTTGGTTGTTTCTCCTGGCAACCTGCCCCCATCCTGAGGCTGTGCAGGAGCCCCCAGCCACCACTCAGCTCATTCGTATACAAACAGAAATGATGTCAGGAAAGGGCCGGAGACCAAATATACACGTCATCTTCTGTCACAGCCCCTTACTATCTATGTGATCTTAATCTTGAAATTTCTCCTTAATCTGAAAGAAGGCCTTTGAGCAGTGGAGGGGAACTTCTTTCCAGAATACCAGAAAGCTCTAGACAAAGATGTTGCTAAGTGATGCAAAGGTGTAGGTAATGCTGCTTCACCCACCTCCCCCAACCCCATGAAGCTGAAGGTATGGACAGGAGTGTGATGCTGATTTTACCTGAAGAGTCAGGAGAGCCTGCTGCTGGAAAGTTCCTTCAATAGAAATGTGCAGTGCCAGTCTTCCTTCTTCCAAAAAGTAAGATGCACGATCCAAGACTTCAAGAGCAGAGGTATAGCAAGAATCTAGCGTGACTTTGCATCTGAGGGTGAGGGGAGGCCAGGGACCCAGCCCAGCACTGCTCCATCTGCCTCTGCCCTGTGCTGTCACCCGTCTCTAACCCAATTAATTAGAACCTTAATATAAGTCACTGGAAGTGGGCATGTGGTCTGCCCAGACCCCACTTACAGACTGACAGAGGAAAGTCTGAGGTGTGAGATCTGAATTGGGAGAAAGGTGGAACATTAGGGAGAAGTACTCACTCCTTACGCTCACACCCATGGAGGCAGTCTGGGAGCCAGCCAAGAACCTCCTTATCTTCCCCCATCTCTTTGTGCAAGCCCTCCCTTTCAGAAAACACAAGTGCTATGTCCTGCCTGCTAGCCAATTTATAATCACAGAGCCTATTTGTCCAAACTTCCCTTCATCAGTCCAAGTCAGGCACATTATCTATCCCAAACTTTATTCCTTGACATTCTGGAAGCATCCATTTGTTGTGTCCATTGATTGGCCAGCGACCTTTAAGGTTGTTTAGCAATGAGACACCGGAGTGAGGGCAAGAAGCAGGGGATTTCACAGGAGGCACTTGCCTCTCCCAGATGCATGTGTTTCCACCTTGCTTGGGTTCATTTTAGTCTCCTTCTTCTTCTGGAAAGTCTTGATCTCGATTTTTGTTACAAGATCTAATGCCAGTGCCCATTCTGTTGTAAAGCACCCTGTAGCCCTTTGGAAAGCATGAAAGGCATACATCACAGAAAGACGCTGTCAGGTCAGGCCTCCAAGTCTGTGTGGCAATGTGGCAGCCACCACATGGGGCATTGCCAGTGAGGCTCTGAGCTGAGGGCACTGCTTAGCTGGGGATATCTGGAGGTTCAGACCCATGTGGAGCCACCCAAGGGATGTGGTCAGGCACCCGATGGATTCCAGCCACATTACAGGGGATGAAAGAGTGAGCTGACATCTGGAGCATCACCCACCCACACCAGCCCCAGGAGAGCTTCGCCAGGATGTGTGTCTATACAGTGAGTCGTACAGAAGAAAATCCTAGGGTCTGTGTACTGCATTCTAGCAGCACCTCTGTGAATCAGGGTGAGGTGGAAAGAAGGGGTTTGGGGTTTAACGTCCTGGGTCTGCACCTTGAACAGCATCCAAGATGAGGCAGGAGGCTCCCAGTAACAACCCAGTGGCTGCTCTGCCCCACCAGCGTCCTCCCGCCTCACTAGATCCCACCCTGCCAAACAGAATCTGGCAAACCCAGCTCAGAGAGAGGTTTAAGGAGCCAGGTAGCCTTCTAAGCTTGTAGCAGGAGCTTTTCAGATCTTACTTTCAATGTCACATAACCATTTTTTGAACATGGATATAAATTTCTAATTTGGCTTCTTCCTTTACACATTCTTTTGGCAATGTGCTAAGCACATGTTTCAAAAAACTAGCTATGGTTCAATTCTGATTTTCTTACTTTAAAATGATCAGCACTTCACACTCCTATGCATATTTCATTATGTCAACCAAGATCCTTTCTGAGCTCACAAGAGGGAAGCGTGGTGGGCAGGCAAGTGTGAAGATAGTTTTGTGGGTCACACCAAGTTAGCACCTGCACCAATCCCGTAGTTAGACCTATTTCCATCCATCTGACTTCCAGTGCATGGATATTCAGCTGGGAGAATCTGAAAATCCCTACAGAGAATTTGGGGACAGTTTTAAAGGAAAAAATGCTACATGGTACATTGAGGTCATTGGTTGGTTTGGATTAGCCTCTTCAAGTTCAAAAGAGGACTTTGTATAAGTAAGCACGTACATTCATCTGGGTTTATATTGTTAGAGAAATTTCCACTCCTTTTAAATCTCTAAAACCAGGTCACATATCGTGGTTGCTCACCCCCAGACTACCCTATCATGCAGTTGTCACTGCCTGTGTGGAGCTGATCTTTGTCTACCTCCTCTAGTCACATTTCCCCATGTGAGGCAAGTACATCTTTGACACACTGTGAAATTAAATACTTGTTTTGAAGTCTTCACAAAGATTCCCTGCCACTTAAAATCAAAACAAAAGTTGTGTCTGCTGAAGGAGAACAGCAGTAGTATTTGTGGAACAAACATAAGAATGGTCTCCATCCATGTTCCAATGGCACAACCAAGTCCTAAATGGGACCCAAAGAAAGAAGACACAAAGGTAAAGTGGGATTGTTTTGTTATTGAGGCGTGTGTGAAAGGATGGGCTAGCTCACCCCCAGCCCAGCTGTAAAGGAAGGCGGCAGGCATGTGTGATAGAACTGTCTAGACACGGCTACAGACGCTCTTTCAGTAAAGACAGAACAAAAATTGTAAATGTTGGAAGTGTGTCACAGTTTGATTGGCAGTATGTTTTTCTCTCTTACTGGCATGTAAAACAATAGTGTGTTGCTTCTTATATTTGATGCAATGAGATTACCTAAAACAGAAGAGCTAGAATTTCCTGAGATAACTCTTACATCCATTGCCCCGTTGTCAGATGAGAAAGCTTACAAAATTCATTCCTAGAACCAAATGGGTGTGGCTCCTATCTGAACACAAGCTCAGATAATTCCACTTGGACACCAAAGGATTTATGGGCTCACAGAATGAAATCTGTGGTCTCTGATGTCCAAATCTCAAATTCTCAAAATCTCAGATTCTCAAATCTGAAGCCCAGAATCCAAAGCCTCCTCTTAGTCATGACACTTTCATTTGAGAGAACATGAAGCCCAATGTGTTTCCCGCTGTTCACAGAGGAGGAGATGAGGACGGAGAAGAGGTCTCACGTGGAATGGTCTCTCATTGGGCTCTTGGTTTTTCCACTGTCTCCAGTCTCTGCTGTGGGACACCTCTCCCCAGTGCCTCTCCCACTCCCTCTCCCTCTCTCTGGGCCTCCTCTGCTTCTGTCCACCCCTTTCCTCCTGTCCCATCCCTCTTCTAAACCTGGAGGTGGCAGATTCATTGGGGCAGGGAAGGACTGGGACATGCAGGGAGAAGCACACATGGAAAGCTTTCAAAAAACACTTTGAACATCAGCTGGAACCTTCCCCTACACAAATCCTGCCCTGCTGTAAGTCAGGAGTGGGCAGCCCCACAGCCTGCCCCTCTCTGGGCACATAGGGTTGTTCTGAAACACAGCCACACCCACCCATTCACATCTGGTCAGTGGCTGCTGACCTCTACAAGGGCAGATTGGAGTGACAGGACAGGGACCTTTTCCACAAAACCTACACGTTTACCATCTGGCCATTTACAGAAAAAGTTTGTCTTTGATCAGTGCTTTTGAATCCCAGGACTTCGTAGGGCCTTCAGTAAGCTCACGCACACTCTGACTTTCCAAGAGGGGGCTGTGGGAGGTCGATTTCTCCCAAGCTCATGTGGGAACCTTTTTGCTACAGAAAACCCGATGGAGAGAGTTCCTCAGGACACACTGCAGGAAATGGCTGCTTCATAGCATCCCAGACACTTGTGGGAAGAGCCAAGTGTGCCCAGGACACACTCATCTGTGTAAGACTGGGTGGGAAGGCGTGGGTAAGTGTGCCTGTTCTGATGGCATCTGTGAAGGTCTCTCGGGTGCTGGTGACAATGCCCGCCTTCCGATGGGGGAAGCTGGGAGGTTAATGTCACACTGTGTTTATTTTCTGCATTTTGACATTTGGATCGCGCTAATATATTTTATTACGCAAGCAATCATTTAATCTGTCAATCAACTTATTAAGTTTTAAAGTAGAAATGTGAAACTGTAAGCCCCTTTGGAAAACAGTTGGGTAGTTTTAGCACAGTTAAATATATACTTACCATATGTCCTAGCAGTGCTGCCTCTAGGCCTCTAATTTTACCCAAGATAAATGAAAACATATGTCCACACAAAACCTGTATACAAGTGTTCATAGCAACTTCTTTCATAATAGCCTGAAGTGGAAGCAGCCCCGTTGTGTTTATGGACAGGTGAATGATAGGCAGAGCCACGTAATAGAATATTATGCAGCAATAAAATAGGAGTAACCCACTAAGCACACAGAAAATGGATAGACTTTACAGCTGTAATACTGAGTGAAAGCCAGACACAAAAGATTCTCTCATTCCACATACGTGAAAATCCAGAACAGATAAAACAAGCCTATAGTGACAGAAATAGATTTACTTGGAGTTGGAGGGGGCAGGGGAGATTTGACTACATAGGGACGTGGAGGGCCTTTATAGGGAGATGGAAATGTTCTATACCTTGATTGTGATTGTGGCTACTCAAGTGTATTTGTCAAAATTAGGTGTTCTGTACACTTGAAGTACAAACCAGCTGAACTCCAAAGTAAAAAGCAAATAAAGACACTATGTAACCCTCAGAATGACTTTCGTGATTCAAATAATATTATGTTTAAAACACAGGAAGCCAACCTCTAGAAGTCCACCAGAGTTCTAGGGCATGATAGCTGTCACCTAACCTGGATTCTGTCAGCACTCTTTGTTCCCAGATGAAAACCAAGTGTCCTTTTATACTGTACATGAGAATGGGTCCCATCTTCAGATTTTCAAGGATGAGTGTCCTTCCTATGACATAAGAAAATACTTAGTGGTAATTTCTGCTTCCAGATGTTCATGTGCTATCATATAGAGTCGAAAAGATACTTCCAGGCAGGGATGCAGACCCACTGGGGGCTGCAGCATGTGCGTGGGAGTGTGGCCAAGCGGGGCCAGGTGTGGGCAAGGTGTGGGCCAGGCATGACTCTCAGACCCTGTGCCCAGAGTAAGACTGCCCGGGCTTCAACGCAGCTCTCAGCTATGAAATCTCAGGCAAACCCCTTCACCCCTTTGCACGTTTCCTCCTCTGTAAAATGGCTGTGACAATCATCCCGTGTTTAAATATTTATGTAGGTTTGAGGAGATGATGTAAGGAGCCCCGTTTACTGTTACCGTGCACCAAAACCAACCCCCAAGCTTGGCATCTTAAAATAATGACACACTTGATTTTATTTGAAACCCTGAAACCTGGACAGGACTTGGTGGGGACAGTTCATCTCTGCTGCATTCAGCACCAGCTTGCTGAAGTCACCTGAAGGTGTGCCCACTCACATCTGGTCATGGCTGCTGGGAAGACTCCCAGCTGGGGCTCAGGGGACAACTCCACCACCTCGGTTATCTCTCCAGCACAGAGGCTTCAGGGGCTGGACAGTCAGCCTTCATGACCTCGCCTTGGAACTCACAGTCACTTCTGCCACCATCACAGGCTGCCCAGACACAGGGGAGGGAACAGAGACCCCACTTCTCAATAAGTCAGCATCACAGGAAGAAGAACCTGTGGGATGAGATATTTTGGTGTGTTCGTGTTTGGAAAATATAATCTAGCACCACAGTGAAGCAATGGACGCAGTACCTGGAACACAACAGGATCAAACCCATGATCCTATGTGACCATTCCTGCCACCACCACAGCTCCTGCCCCTGCTTCTGTAGTCCCTATTGTGAGCATTGTTGCCAGGAAACCTGATGCAGCTGGCATGCCCTGCTCTGAGGCTTGCCCTTCCTGCTGTGGGTGGCTGAGGGCCACAGACCCAGTCTACTTCCAGGAAATGGTGTATCAGGAACTTGACACCAGCCCAGAAGTTCTGCAGCATGCTGCATGGTGCCTGAAAGTGATGCTGTCACTGTGAGCAGAGATGGCTGCAAATACATAAGCTGTGGGTGGAAATGAAACCAGTGGTGGAGAGCAAGATGGGCTCAGTGGAGGGGACCATAGTGGGGATGTCCCATGGAGCCCCTCCTTCCCACTCACCCCAACACTCCCCAGGGAAGGAAATGTGGCCTGAGCCTACCAAGTCCTTTAATTCACAGTGGGCCACACCCACACCACAATGCATGGGCTCCTCTGGACTCCAGTCCCTCTCTTTGGTCCCACAGAAGATCAAGGGCAGAATTTGGGTTGCTCAGACTGAAAGGCATCCATTTGGTTGGAGCCCAAAGGAAAACACAGACCGTGAACCCAAAGTGCAACATCATGGGGTTAGTGTATTATCCTTCCCTGAAGCCACCCCTCCTTCTCCCCTGACTCTTGGCAAGTGGATTCCTTGGGAGCCAACCCAAGTGGGCTGGCTCCTGGGCTCCAGCCTCTTCTCCCTTGCACTGTTTCAGGACCTCAGCTGCCCCTCTGCCCCACACCCAGCTGCTGGTGAGCACACAGGAGAGAATAACAAACAGGCCTTCTGAGGTCATGCTTTACAAATGCAAATTAATTTCACCAAGGGCAGACAGGTGAGATGCCATTTCTTTTTGGCTCCTTTGAGATTTTAAAAGGAACAGAGGGCAGGGGAGCCAGCCAGCCAGAGGGCACTGTTTCCAGAAGCAGCAGCACCTGAAGCAGCCTGGAGCCCTGCAGCATGGCTCCCCTCAGGCCTCTCTCCCTTACTAGGTAGTGGACAGCCTTGCCTCTGGCACAACTGGGCCCTGACCCTCTGGACTCCTCAGGCAAGAACCTCCAAAGGTTGTTCAGGTCAGAATCACTAGAGATTTTTTTTAAGCAGATTACTGGGCCTTTCCCTTGAATTTCTAATTCATTTCCTGTAGAACTGGTGAACCAGCTGCTGGTGAAGCTGCCACTGGTCCATGCTTAGAGTAGTTCTTGTGACAGGATGTATTCCTGAATTATGGCTTTCATTATATTCTGCTCTTCTTTATTATTTTTATAGCAAAGACATAGATCAGCACTGTCCAGTAGAAATACAAGTCACAAATATAATTTTGAGTAGTGTCATAGCCAAATTAATAAAAAATAATATATTTTATTTAATCCAGTATATTCAAAAGAGTATCATCTTTACATGCAATCAATACAAAACATTAAGGGAATATTCTACATTTTTTTCATACTGAAGCTCGCAATGTAGGTATGTGTTTATAGTCATAGGACATAATGATGTTGTGAGTGCTCAGTACATTTGGCCGGTGGCTACCATATTGGAAAGGGGAAACATATGCCAACCATGTACCAGACAGTGTCTTCAATCCCATATATATATTAACTCCTCTAATCCTAGCAATAATCCTACAAGGTGTGTATTGTTATTCTCATTTTAGAGAGGAGACAACTGTGGCACAAAGAGCTTGAGTAAAGTGCCCCAGGTCCCCCAGCTAGAAAGTGAGAGAGAGAGAGAGAGAGAGAGAGAGAGAGAAGAGAGAGAGAGAGAGAGAGAGAGAGAGATCTAAACCTCGGCATACAGCATCAGGGAACATTATTTCTTTGTCTATAACATGGGCAATGCTTAGCTCAGACAGGACAGCCAGTCCCCAAAAAACTTAAATGAGTGGGAGAGGAAGGTGGAGAAGGGAGAAGGGCTGTGTCAGACCCACTCAGCCAGCAGGAGTAAGTGCCTCTGTGATAACTGTGAGAGAGGATATTTTAAATTAAATTTGAAATGATCTATTCCCAAGGAGCTGCCCAGCTGATGGAAAGATGTGAGAAAACACAGAGTGAGGCGCAGAGAAGTCCTGCATCCCATCTCTTAGAGTGCACTTATGAGTCCCGTGACCAAAACCAGGGAGGGATACATCAGGGAAGGCCCCCTGGAAGTGGCACATCTTTCAAGGCATGTTAAATGAGATGGAACAAATATGGCCAAGCAATCCAGGGAAAGGGGTGAGCAGAAGGATCATGGGGTGCAGTGGGGCAAGCCTGTAACACCAGGAACTCAGCAGGCTGAGGAGGGAGAGCAGCCTGGCCAACTTAGGGAGACCCAGTCTCAAAATAAAAAGGACTGGGGATATAGAGCACCCCTGGGTTCAATCATCAGCAGGGTATGGATACCAAGTATTACGGTTCAGATATTAGGTGGCCCCAAAAGCTCATGATTGACACAATGCGAGAGGAAAAATGATTGGGTTATGAGAGTGTTAACCAAGCAGTGAATAAATCCCCTGATGGGATTACCTGAATGGTAACTGAAGGTGGGTAGAGTGTGGCTGGAGGAGGTGGGTCAGTGGGGGACTGCCTTTGGGTACATATTTTGTATCTGCTATGTGGAGTCTCTCCCTCTCTGCTTCCTGATCACCATGTGAGCTGCTTCCCTCTGCCACACTCCACCATGATGTTCAGCCTCACCTCAAGCCCCAAGAAGCCAGCCCTCTATGGACTGAGACCTCTAAACACATGAGCCCTCAAATAAGCCTTTCCTCCTCTGCAATTGTTCTGCTCAGGTCTTTTACTCAGAGCAGTGAAGAAGTTGACTGAAACACCAAGACTAGATAGAAGCTGGAAATTTGCACACAGGAAGTATTTTAGAAGTGCTTCCAAAATTGACACCTTGTGTCCATCTGTGGCAGGCTCCTCCAGCTCTCATGAGTCCCATTAGAGAGGACAGGGAGCAATATTGGGGTTGGGAGTAGATGGACAACAGTACAGTTTTTGACCCTATGAGGTTTTTTGTTTGTTTGTTTGCTTGTTTTTTTGGTACCTGGGGTTGAACGTAGGGGCACTTTACCACTCCAGCCCTTTTTTTTTAAATTTTGAGACAGGACCTCACTAAGTTGCTGAGGCAGGCCTCAAACTTGCTGTCCTCCTGCCTCAGCCTCCTGAGACCCTGGAATTATAGGCATGCACCACTGTGCTCCACATAACCACGTTGTTTCTTATTAGTACCTCAGCTTTTACTCTAAACTTTCTCCCAGGTGAGACTCCAGAATGTGGGACACTACACAGGAAAATAACTTCGGGTTTATTTCTAGCAAAGTAGTTGTGAGAAAAAGAAAAAATGTATTAAAAATTACTTAAGAAACTATAAATTCTTTATGAGCATGATGGAACACACCTGTAGTCCCAGTGACTTGGGAGGCTGAGGCAGGAGGATGGCATGTTCAAAGCCAGTCTCAGCAACTTAGCAAGACCCTATCTCAAAATAAAACATAAGAGAGTCTGGGGATGTGGTTCAGTGGTAAAGCACACCTGGGTTCAATCCCTGGTACCAAAAAATAAAATAAATGACTTGAAAGACAACCAATTCCAGGGTTTGGAGCTTATTGGATGTTAATTCAAACTACCAGTTAAAAGCACTGTATGATGATTGATTCACAAATATAGGAAAAAATGTTCAACATCTCTAGTAATTAGAGAAATGCAAATTAAAACTACACTGAGATTCTATCTTATTTCTGTCAGAATGGCAATTATCAAGAATACAAGGGACAATAAATGTTGGCGAAGATGTGGGGAAAAAGGTCCACTCATACATTGCTGGTGGGACTGCAAATTGGTGCAAACACCCTTGAAAGCAGTATGGAGATTCCTTAGAAATCTTGGAATGGAAGCAACATTGGACCAGATATCCCACTCTGAGGTTCATACCCAAAGGGCTTGAAACTAGCAAACAGTGACACAGCCACATCAATGTTTATAGCTCTTCAACTCACAAGAGCTGAACTATGGAATCACCCGAGGTGCCCCTCAGTAGATGAATGGATAAAGAAATTGTGGTATATATACACAATGGAATACCACTCAGCCATCAAGAGAAATGAAACTGTGGCACTTGCCAGTAAATGGATGGAGCTGGAAACTGTCATAAATAAGCTAATCTCCCAAAACCAAAGGCTGAATGTTCTCTCTGATATTCTGATCTAACCGTCAATGAGGCGGGGGAAGGAAGAACACAGTACTTTGGGATAGACAAAGGGGAATGAAGGGAAGGGAGGTGCAATGAGAACAGGAAAGATAGTAGAATGAATCGGACTTCACTTTCCTATGTGCATATATGAACACACAACCAGTGTAATTCCACATCATGTGTAACCAGAAGAATAGGAAGTGAAACTCATATGTCAAAATGAATTCTACTGTCAGGTATAACTAATAAGAGCAAATTCTAAAAATTTTAAAAGGCAATATATGAGCTGTCTTCAAGAATCTGAATACTAAGGAGGTATTTGGTAATATTAAATAATTACTTTTATGTTTTCACTTGTGATTGTAACGCTGTGATTAGGTCTTTGAAGAGAGTCAGTTGAGAGGCGCTTCCTGACATCTTTCCAGAACATGTATGCTGTCTGGGATTCACTTTAGAATAAAGCATTGGGGGAAAGCATAGGTAAAGAAGGTTGGCCACATGTGGATCACTGAGGTAGCTGGGTTAGGGATTCAGGGGAGGACTAGTCCAAGTGCATCTCAAAAACACACTTAGAACTATAGTCAGATGAGTGCTTTCCCAAACAGAGAGCTCTCTTCCCAATCATTTTGAATTTTGGATACTAGCATCATCTTTAGGACAATGGTGTGCAGGTAACAGGGAGGTAATCATTCCCCTGAACCTGAGACTGCACCACCTGTGGTCTTCCAATCACCAGGATATGAGGTGGTGCCAGAAAAGACCCTAATCCTGTCCCTGGATTTAAAAGTCTGGTGGAGATAACTGAAGCCCCTGTAATTTGATTAGCTTTCCTGTGTCTGCAATTCACACAGCTGTGTGAGCTCAGGGGCCTGCATACTGCTGGTGTCCCCAGCCTGGTTCAGCAGGATGTCTTGCCTCCCTCTCCCCCTGTAAGGGGCAAAGCAGAGTCTCTGATTCAGAGTGAGAACCATGTTATGTGATGGTTCCAGGCAGGTAGCAGAGCTGGGTTTTCCTAACCCATCCTGCCCTCTCTCATCTCAGGCTGTCAGGCTATCATAGAGCTTCCTGGTGTCAGGCCACCCCAGAGAGAAGGAGATGTGACAACACATGTTTTTTGTTGTAGTTGTTTTAACATTTAGTGTCCAAGTTTGTAGCAGGCTGGATACAATGTAGGACTGAACCCTGAACAATGCCTTCTACACTTTTAGTGTCCAAGGGTCCCCAAATAATTGGGAGAAGTCAGAAGAAGGGGAGGAGGGACAGGGTAAGAAGCTGTTCTTCACTCCTCTCTTCTCAACCTCATTGTGTTTTGATCTGTGCTTCTTTTTAACCCTTAATACATTGTGGTGGGGTTTATTTATTTCTCTGGATGTCCCCAAGCCCCTGCAAGCTGCCTAGGACTAAGCTGTCAGGACTGTTGTAACCATTTTCAGACTCTTGGATGGTATCTGGAATACAGTGGGTGGTAAAAGAAAGGTTTGAGAAATGAGAAGTATTTGGGTCAACACTTGAACTTTGTGCAAACCCCATTTCTGTGTTCAATTCGGTCACATGGGACTTAGGGTGGGCATGCAGAGGAAGGAGATGTCTATTTTTTCTTTCTTTTTTAGTACCAGGGATTGAGCCCAGGGTGCTTAATCACATCCCTAACCCTTTTGTTTTTACTTTTTATTTAGAGACAGGGTCTTCATAAGTTGTTGTGGGCCTCAGTAAGTTGGTAAGGCTGGCCTCAAACTTCTGTACCTCCTGCCTCAAGTCTCCTGAGTCGAGGAGGTGTCTACTGTTAAATCCAATAGCACCACCTGTTACCTAATGCCCAGAATCATTTTCAAAGTCCACATCAGTAGAACCAGAGAAGGAATCTGGCACATGAGATCGGGGCTCTTTCCTAAAAAAGAAGATACTGCTCTCCAAGCAGGTGACACCTGACAACCTGAGTTCATTGATGCCTGGACTTTGGGACAGGCTGGCAGGTGAATGGCAGAGTTTTCTTGGGCCTTGTCTCTGCCCATGGGATTGTAGACCTTGAAGAAAATCTCCAGGGAAAGGAGGAAGAAAGTCCTGGGAATGGCAAACACCAACCTCCGGTGGCTCCTTGGCCCTGTGGGTCAACCAACTCAGAGATTTGCTGATCACACAGGAACAACATTGCTGAGAGAGTTTATTCACCCTTTCCTTTGCTTGGTTAGCTTCTCTTTTATTTGCTTTCTTAACCAAAGTAAGTTTTGGTGAATCTTATCATCGCCTGCAGGCACATGGGGCAGGAGAAAGGTCAATTGCCAAGTGAAGGCCCAGGGCTCACCCTTGAGCCTTCACCCAGAACTTCCCAGTGCAGGCTGAGCAAAGCTGAGCTCATTGCTGACTAAACATTCTTCAAGGCCAGGTGAGGATTTCCTAGGACAGGGGTCAGGGGACCCTGTGTGGTGGCATTCTCTCACCCTACAGAGGGCTGGGTCTACAATTCCTTGCATGGAAGGACTTGATGCTGGGAGGACACAATGTGAGCTCTGAAGAGTAAGTTTCCTCCTGTCTTGTCATCCTTTACATCTGGCAGTTTTGATTTTAATATCTAAAAAAACTTGTCACCACAACTTGGAGGAGGAAAAGCGAGCATTAAATATGACATCAGTTCCTCCAGCTCTGTACCCACCCTGAAATGTGCTGGATCAGATCCCTTTACAAAGACAACTGCTCAGAAATATGTTGCCCCTGGATAAGCAGCTTTGTCTCTGGGGGTCCCCTCCCCTGTGCAGGGGTGACTGCTGTGACTCTGCAGGTGCTATGGAGAGTGCAGGGGAGGGAAGGGTGGCCCTGGAGGGGCCAGGGTGGGGAGGGAGCTCTCCTCTCCGTCTGAATCCTTGGTCAGGAAAGGTTAAGCAGCAGCACACAGCCTTCAGGTGTGTGCGAGTGAGTGTGTGTATGTGTGTATGTGTGTGTGTGTGTGTGTACTCTGTGTACTCTATTTTTGGTGGTAATGGTATATGTGCTTTGTTTGGTTGCTTTTGCCAAAACAAAATGCTGTGCCTTTCAACTGTCTTCAGCCTTTTCTAGAGAACCCAGCTCACTCTGTTGGCCTGGCTGAGTTTGAACTGTGCTTCCCTGATGTCCAAACTGTGCCTGTTTTTATCGTGTTCAATTCTATTGAAACTTGTGAACAACTGCCCGTATAACCAAGCACTCTCAGGCCAGGGGAAAAAAGGATTCCTGGAAGGTGTGATGTTTCAGATTAACCTCTAAGAGAACACTAGAGATGACAACCTACCCTGTCAAGGTGGGGGTGAACAGGGCCCCTCAAAACTGGTTAGATTTGTGTTTGGAATTTACCTGAAAACAGTGAAGGAGGAAAGAAGGGAAGTGGATGGGGCTTTAGATGAAACAAGACTGGCCAGAGTGAGTCGGTGTTGGTTTAGATAGAAGGCTCAGGTACTATTCTGCCTACTAATATACATGTAGGTGTATACTTGTGTACAATAAGAAGTTAAAGGAAACCATTGTCCACACATCGCTCAGTCCTTGTAAATGGAAGAAATCATGGTAGACCTAAAAGAAATCAGACTACAGCTAGTGAGACATTGTGCTAAAGGAAAGATTCTGACATTTAGTGTGGATGGCAGGTTCATGTGGACTTGCTCACGGTCATCTAGTACCTCATCAGCAATGAAAAATGCTGGAGTAAAGGAACCCTCGGGTATGGATTTGATCCAGACTAGTTGGTCCCTTCCATTGCTGATTTTTTTGTGGGTCAATTCAGCGTCCAAATGGAACATCCTAATAGAGGTAGAGAAACTAGACAAATGACTATATTTCCTAAAATCAGTGCAGACAGCAGTATGTGGGTCAAATAGCCGAAATATTGCCCTTCTCAGTTGGTCACAGCCTTCTGGGAGCATAAGGCATATGGACTCTTCCCTGAGCTACTATATCAGTGCTATTCATAGAATGAGAGCTATGTATCCACTGGGACCCCAGGACCCAGGCTGATTACCATTTCTTTCCCTTCTGGTTTCTCCAAGCACGGCTTCCCCTGTGTTCCATGATGCACATGCTTCCCTGAGGAAAAACCCAATTAAACCTCAAGAACTCCAAAGTAGCAATCTTATTAATATTTGTCAGGACAATCCAAACATTATGTATAATTACAATAAAAAATAACAACGTTTGTCAGAGGAAATCCAGTGATGAAGAATGGAGGGTCTCAAAAACCACAAAGCCAGGCCCAGAGTCAGTCTATGTCAAACAATATGTGCTGAACTTTGAATTCAATTTCCTAGCTGGAGGCTTTGGATCAGGATCTGCCCGAGTAAGTCAGGATTTTCTGAAGGGGTTGAAGTATCCAATTTACCACTAGAATAGCCACCCCTTGGACTGGTAAGGAACAGGGTATGAGAAAGGAAAGTGGTTTCATTTCATCTCTTAGAGGCTTAAGGAAGCTGAAGATTCAACCTAGACTAGAGAGCCCACTGGGAAAAATTCGATTGAAGAAAGATGCTGAATATCTGGAAGTTTCTGTATTAGTCTAAATGCAGCAGCCATGATGAAAGTTAGCACCAGAGAACTTCCTGCAAAGCAGGCAAAAATATGAATTGCCCCTCCATTCCCACCTCAGGGGCCGACTCTAAAGGCTGGCTCACCTGCTCACCAAGCAGGGAAACCTGGCAGAGATGAAATATGTGGCAGGAGACACCAACAGTGAAGCAGAGACCAGAGAAACCCCTGGAAGCTTGGGTCCTCACTGAGAGGTTTGGCTGGATGAAATAGGGCTATGGTCACCAGCCTTGTTGGGAAATGCTTATAGCCCCAGGCTTAAATATACCAGAGGCTGTCCTTTCTGAATATGGGAGGAAGAAATCTGTACCTTGAAGTCATTCTATTTTACCGATTGTCAATCACCTTCATTCAGTCCTCTTCCTGTCCTTTAAGCTGATTAGTCACACTGCACAGCATGCTCCTGTAACCAAGGAACCCTTAGGGAAGGAAATGGCCATTAGTGCCACTTTTGCAAACTATTTCAGGAGGATCAGTTGAGAGAGTGAGAGAACAAGACAGTCTATCCCCTCTGGTGCTCCAAGGTTTACCACAGCATCCGACCATCCTCATTCCCTGACACTAATGCATCAAGGTCCCACGTGAGGGGATGCATAGGCCAACATGGAAAGGCTCTCGGGAACTCTGGGTGGGTGCAGCACCTCTCCTCGCTGAGTGAGGTTCTCCAGAGTCTTGGGTGTTTTGTAGGAGAACATGCCTCCACTTCTCTGGAACTTCTGGACCTACACTGTCCCCTACAATAGCCACTAGCCACATGTGGCTATGAATTTTTAGTTAATGAATTAGAGACCCAGCTTCCCATTCATACTTCAAATGATCATCAGCTCACTTGATCACACGTGGGCAGTGGCTCCCATGTTGGGCAGTGCAGATACACAATGTTTTTATTATCGCAGAAAGGTCGTGTGGATGACACTCTTCTTGTACCAGAGGTCAGCAAAATGTCAGTCATAGGCCAAATCCAGCCTACCTTCTGTTGCTGCAGAAAAGAGTTTTCCTGAACAACATCGCCACCTATCGCTGTCTTTCCGCTGGCGGTAAAACGCGACACAAGGTTGTTGCTTTTAACACACTTTATTCTAGCACCTAACACGTTACACAGCTGCTGTTAATGGCGTCCCTCATGGCGTCCCTCATGGCGTTCTTCATGGCGTTTTCTATGGCGTTCTCTTGGAGTTCTCCTGGCATTCTCCTGGCGTTCATTATGGCGTCTCCTGGCGTTCTCCCTGGCGTTCTCATGGCGTTCTTCTTCGCTACCCCCCTGCATAGTCCTTATATACGCGCTCCGCGTCATCAGGTCGGGTAGATGCTCAAGCCAATCAAGTATCTACTTCCGTGGTGAGAGCGACTTGTTTACTACAACATAAAACCGCATTGCCAACCTGCCAGCCGCCATCTTAGCATAGAGCCGGGGGTACCCGGAATACCCCAACAGCCACCCACTCTCTTCTGGCTGCCATAATGCTCTCTCTGCAGGTCTGAATGGAGCAACAGAGACCATCTGGCCCACAGCATCCAAAATATTTACTATCTGGACCTTTATATAACATTTTCCAACTTCTCCCATATAGCCTTTTCCAAGAAAATGTACATGGCTAACCACACACAACATTTTTCCAACTATTTTAGGAAAGAGGTGAACCTCCTCACTTCCACCCATATATTCCATACTCCAATGACAAATGTCTTTGCTAGTTCTGTTTCTCTAGAACTTTCAGACCACTGGACTCACTACCAACATCTAATAATGCCTGATTTATACTATCTCAAAAATAAAATTCATCTTGAGAAACTAACAGCACTGTAGAGCTTGGGGTTATATCGTGTGCACACTTTCACGCAGCACCATGGATGTTGAGTTTCACTGACACTCCTGCCCTCATTTAACCATCAGGCCATCTCCTCTACCTCATAGTTGAGGATTCTGGTCAACTAAAGTGATCAAATTAAAATTTTACTTAAAGTTGAAAAACATAGTTGAGGAATTTATTTTCATGGATTTTGCCTACTTTAACTCTTCCTGTAAGAGTCTGGCTTTGATGACTCTTTTGAGTGGTTCACTACCCAAAATACTGGTAAACTATTATTTACTGAAAAAAATGACTAAACAATTAAAGAAATATGTCACAATGCTGAGGGCTTCCCTTCTCTTCCTACTTTTTATTGCTCTTTTGCTTTGTATTTACACCAACTCACCTCCCGCTGGCCTCCCTCCTCCAGCTGGTGTCTTGAGGCTCAGGTGTGCACCTGTCCTGCTGGCCCAGGCACACCTTAAGGCCACACCTTCAGGTTCCACAGCACAGCCTGGAATTTTTCAGTTGGGGACACATTGGCCAGAAGAGAACTTGTCCACACACAGGTGCCACTTTCCCAATGGTTCCTTACAGAGCGAGCAGTGAATAATCAGCTTAAAGGACAGGATGATGCTGAATGGAGGTGAGGGATGATGACTCAGATAGAATGGCTTTAAAGAACACAGTTACTTCCAATTTCAGAAAGGTCTTGAAATACACCTGCTGTGCGCGCACGCTCACACACACACACACACACACACACACACAGAGTTTAGATTAAGTGCCTGATTTAATTCACCAAGAGGACACGGGGTGGTGGTAGGGGTTGCACCAGGGACCAAAGTTAAGAGATGCTGCTGTGCTCTCCTGAGTCCCTGGAGTCCCTAACAGGAACACACAGCTACAGGTGATGCCATCTACACAGTGATCTTCCAGGTCCAAAAAGCTAAGTTCTTGCTACATCACACTTTATAGTTAAAACTTTGATCCAGGAAGAATATGATCTTGCAGTTTTTGTGCTTTCTATTCAAAGGACTTTTGACTAATATGACTTCCCTCCCCCCTTTTTTTTAATGAAAATTC